>VDFB02275067.1:0-68224 GCA_007258455.2 Sequoia sempervirens
CTTTTGCATAAATGTTTTGTCCATAATATTGAATACCAACCAATGCAGGCCAAATTTCCAATTAATCCTATGATGTTAAACCCATTTTGGACAAATTATTACACCATATCATTGTTGCCATAACATAGAAAAAATAAAAAACTGCATAAATACATACACATATATAGAAATAATAAAATACTACATGGATACACATATATATAGATGGATTTCTATTCTTTTTGTTGTATCTCATGTTGTTTCGACAATATCAAAAGTAAAATGGTTATAAATTGATATTTCTAAGTTGTCTACCAATTACCATTGGGATGTTGCAATACATTAATATTTTTTTATTATTGTGAAATAGAGCTATCAATTAGTGAACTGAAATTGCAACATTTTTTCCCTACAAATAAGTTCCCAGAACTATGTCTACGAAAACGAGCTTTGTGGATGGGTTTGTAGATCCCCCCAATATTGATTTGTTGGCAGCACCCACTGGTCCCACTACAGAGTCCAGCTCTGAGGGCGTGACCCCCCAGCCTTCAGATCTTGATTTTGTAAGTATAATTTTCCTTTTTGTTATAATTGTTGCAAATTTGGCATTATTGTTTCTAGTTTTCTTGGCTTTAAGGTGTATATATACATGGTTCATCTTGACAAAGCATATAGTTGTGGAAGTAGATATGCATTCCTATTTTCTAGCATATAAAAGGATCCCTTTCATGTATATGTACATTTGTATGTATATGTATATATGTATGTATATGTATGTATATGTGTATATATGTCTATGTATATATATGTATATGTGTATATGATGTATATGTATATGTATGTATATGTTTGTATATGTATATGTATGCATGTATGCATATGTATATGTATATTTGTATGTATATGCATGTGCATATGTATATGTATATGCATATGTGTATGTCTATGTATATGCAAAAACAAATACTACAATTTGATAGATCAAATATGTAGACAGCAGATTTTTCCCATTTGCTATGAAATTAATGGCACAATGACTCTTTTGACAATGCAACTTAATCAAAGTATAGTTTCTCACACTACAACATTCAATATTGCATTTACTCTGTCCGCCTGCATTTGCTTTGCTTGCTCCCATTCTGCAACAACAACATAATGCATTAAGCCTCATGCGAGCAAAAATTTACCATCCAACCCCCCCTATACCAAGGCTGTCAAGTCCTATATGTATCTATATGTATATGCATGTATGTATATGTATCTATATGTATATGTATGCATATGTATATGCATGTATATGTATGTCGTATATGCATAATGTATGTATATGTATGCATGTATATATGTTTGCATATGTATACATATATATATATATATATATATATATATGTGTGTGTTTTTAATATACATTTATATGTATACATGTATATATATGTCTATATGTTTAGATGTATATATATATGTATGTTTTACATGGGCATTTTGCATAAATATATATGTTTTTATACATTTATATGTATACATGTATATATATGTCTATATGTTTAGATGTATATATATATGTATGTTTTACATGGGCATTTTGCATAAATATATATGTTTTTATACATTTATATGTATACATGTATATATATGTCTATATGTTTAGATGTATATATATATGTATGTTTTACATGGGTATTTTGCATAAATGATTAATTTATTGTTCATGCCTTTTGATCTTTGCTTATTGTTCCTTTCAATAGCAAGTTGGAGGGTTTTAACACTAATGTCCTGTAAAATGTGTGAGAAAGTATATTGCTTAAATTGCATTGTCGAAAGAGCCATTTTGAATAGTAAGAGATATTAGAAAGAATAAGACTTATGATAACACTTATTAGCAACCAAACTAATTTTATATCCAACATGTCCATAATCTGCAATTGGCCCTATGTTAATGTGTCCAATACCAAAGATAAATATGGATAACTAAAACAATAAATGGATGCCAATAAAAATACTAACCCTAAACATATTTTTTGAGGAAAGGAACAAGATTCAACTACAATTTAATATATTCTAATGTTCAAACTATGCTATTCCTTTTCTAATCATTCATAGATATAGATTTATATAGACATGGATACACACATTTTTTTTTTATATGTTTATATGTAATTGCTACTTTAAATATATCTATGGTTATATGTGTATATTCATATATCCTAATGTTCTTGAGCTTGTATGTATACTCGTAGGCTATACGGGTACATTCAAGTTGCACAGTGCAATCAATTGTTGAATTTAAAAAGGGTAAAAACAACAACAAAACTATATGTACTATAGGTAGCATAAAGAGGAAATATACATGAAGCACCACAAAAAATACTTGCAACAAAGGATAACTACAGGAACCACACCTACATGTCAAACTGCTAATAGTCCTCCCTTGTAGCACCCAATTCCAATGGCAGATGCCACCCCTTATATACAATCTCAGAGCAACTCCCCTATTGTACCAACACAAGAACAACATCTTAAAGAAATATTCAATGATAGCTACCTTGTTGTGGTAAAGAAATTTTGGCATCGTATAGATGCACTTTCTAGCCTTTTTGTTTTCTAAATATGTAGGAAAAGCTACATAGGGATGTGCACTCGAATGTCAAGGTCAAGAGCTACATGTGTAAGGTGTTATGCTAATAAAGGTACCCATCCCTTTAGCTCTACAAATGGCATGGACCTAGGCACACAACCATTGTTACTCAAAATGTTAATGCAGGTTGAATTGAATAAATTCTTATTGCTAGGGTGGCTCCAGTTTTACAAGTTTCCCATGCTAGAGGAGGCCAATTTAAATATAGTGGTCACACAATAATCTTCCCTTAGGATATCTCGAGAATAGAAAAAAAAATTCCATGCCAACTGCAAGACCTTGAGGTCATGATCATTCGCAGGACTACAATTGAAAGCGACAATTACAATTGTTATGTTAATAAACATCATGTCATGGATGCATTGAAATACAAAATTCAATATGAAAAATACTACAATGATGTTGAAATTGATGTTGAGGCTCTTAATATGTTACTCAATGTCGTTGTTGATGTGTCCAATTTCTTGCATACAATAGACCAAGTTTCAGATGAAGAGCTAATGCCATCAACTAGCTCAACAAATATTGGTCAAGAATAAAATGGCTCTTCAAACTTTTCATCATTTATTCCTTCCTTACTAAATGCTAGATGAGAGTTGCAAGCAATAAAACATGTCTTAAAAATTTAAAAAAAAAGAGCAAAATATCTTATCTTGGCCTGAAATTAGCTCTTCTCTTGTTAATGAATACAACACTAAAGTTTTGTTTCCAATGGCCTTTCCAACATTGTTCCCCACTATAGCAACACTTCCCCTTCAACCGAGAAATGTTAAAATTCACTTGCATGAATATTCCCTCCACCTAATTCGATATTTTGACAATAGATTTGGAAAACATGTTAGGTTTAGATATTTTCTCTACAACTTGATTATGAGACACTATAGCCAACAAACTGTCTCTATTTTTGTTCGAGTGGATCTGGAGGGAAAAATCCCCAAGTTGTTATCTATTTTGTGGCAACAACTTCAAGCTACTTCTAACCACCAAATAGTTGAGCAGTTGATTTTTTTTGGCACATCATTGCACGAGACCCGCTCTTTTTGGAACTCTTGTCAAGCCTAGCTAACCGCCATGATCGAATAGCTTGGCATACCCACCCTTTTTTCACTTTGAGCTATGTAGACACAAAATGGGCTGACATACAAATTTTTTTCTCTTCTATAGCTTGTTTAGCAATGGAGCCTTCAAAAAAAATACTAATAAATAGTGTTGTTTAGAATCCACATATAAAATCTTTATATTTGCATCATAGATTCTCAATTTTTCATGAGGAGGTGATCGAAAAGATTTTGCATGCAAAATATTATTGGTATAGTTATGAATGGCAGCATTGTGGCTCTACTCATGTGCATGGTTTCCTATGGCTTCTAGAAGCTCCTGACATGGACACTCTTGATTGGTCCAATGACCATGATGTTACCACAGCAAGGCACTTTTTTGATAGATACATTTCAACTTGGAATCCACGTTGCCTTGCATAAAGATGGCTTAGAATATATCATTATTTTGAAGAAAACCCATGCTTGCTTTCCATGAGTCAAATCCTTACCAATGATCCAATCATAGATTATGAAGAGTTGCTAAACATAGTTCAAAGGCACACAAAATGCTCTGAATATACTTGTTTAAGGAGAAAAGGAGAGCAATTGCAATGTCATTATAAAGCACCTTGGCAGTAGCAACTTACCTCTACATTGACATCTGATGGTGAGTCTAACAAATCCTACAAACTAGTAAGAAATGATGATTGCCTAAATATCCATAGCCCATCCATGCTTGCAATTTAGCATGCCAATGTTGACTGCTAGCCAGTTGTTTCTAGGTAAATTGTTTTGAATTATATTTATAAATATGGAGCTAAATCTGAGAAAAAATAGAAAATTATCTTCATATGTTGAAAAGACTTGCAAATACAAATATATTTGAGGATAGAGCATTGGTTGCATATCAAAAATTCATGATGAATATTCTTGTGGAACGTGACATCTCTGCATAGGAAACGTGTCATATGTTACAAAAATTGCCTCTTCTTACTTCAAGCCAACAATACTTTCACTTGAATGTTGGAAAAAAGACATGGTTTTGTATAAACAAAGATGATACTCGGTCTACCTATATACACACTCATAGCAGTGTAAAAAGGCTAAATGGAAACCAAGGCACCAGTTTGTAGTTGTCCTTGTCTACTTGTTATTCAAGAGTGCTCCCGTTGAAGATACGAAGATATTTGAGATATTTTTTTGGATTGAACTTATGTTATACAAACCTTTTTGGAACATACAAATAGATATAGGTCTTCTCAAACAAGAGATAATAGAAAATTAGAAAGTTTTAAAAATGGTTGGTTATCATACTTGGCATGTTAATAGACTTCCAGTTACATCCACAATTAAAGAAGAACATGATAGTGATACTGATGATTTGAATCATCGAACTTATATGGATGAATATGAATGGTAAGTTTTCTCTCGGATTGGTGTTACTATTAACTTTAGTACAAATCAGCTTCAGCTATTGGGTAGGTGGGATTTCAATATGAACCATCCATTCAATACAAACCATGTACCTGAACAACTCCATAATATTGCTTTGCAGTTCATCCCATCAACCAAGGCATAACGTGAGCAAGCTATGGTACAAGTTTTTCCTGTAGATATGTCAGCCCATCAACTTTCACCAAAATAGCAATTGGCCCTTTAAATAATCCAGTCCCATCGCATGCAACCTTCACCAAAAGCCCCTCTCTGCATGATCACTCAAGGGACAGTTGGCACTGGAAAATCCTTTTTGATAAATTGTATTCGACAACAAATAAACACCTCTTTTGTTGGATCCAATAACTGCTTGCTCACATTGGCTCCTACATGTGTTGCTGCATACAACATATGTGGCTCTACAATCCATACATTACTTCGGATTCCCATAAAGGATATGATTCCTTTGCAAGGGAAACAATTGACAATATTCCAAGAATAATTTAAGTATATTCAATACATTTTGATCGATTAAATGAGTTTTTTAGGCCCAAAGTTGCTACTAAAAATAGATAGTTGGTTGCACCAAGCATTCCTAGATAACTAGAGGGAACCATTTGGCAGTGTTTCTATGATCCTTGTTGGTGATCTTGCCTAGTTGCCACCTGTCATGGATATGCCTATTTATGCTTCATGCTCATCAGTTGTAGCCTTGTGGAACACTTTCATAGTCTTAATAACATTGGACACTATTTTCTGCCAAAAAGGAAATAACCCTTCCCAACAAAAGTTTTGGGCAATCCCTCTCCATATAAGAAATGGTGAGGCTCTCCATGATGACTAAGAAGAGCTTATGAAAAAAACAAATAAAATTCTCTTATCCAAAAAAAGAGAACAACTTGATGTTTCTATACGTTTGTTTGCCACAAATGACTTGGTCACATTCTGCAACAAAAAAATGATCAAACAATTAAATCTACCCATAACCATTAGCATTGCTTGAGTGGCACATCAACAAACATCTGAGCATGGAGATGACAACCAACTTCTCCTAGAATTTCTACTTTGTGTTGGTGAATGGGTGATGCTAACAACAAATTTGTGGATTCAAGCTAGCCTAGTGAATGGATCCCTTGGTGTTGTTACAGCTATTGTATACAATCTACATTGTAAACTACCAAATCCACCTGACTATGTTGTTTTCCACTTCCAAAATTACATTGGTCCACCATGGGACCTAGAACATCCGAGAGACATCCCCATCCCAGCTATAAGTCAAGGGAGGCAGACACAAATTCAACTCACTATGGCATGGGGAATCACAATACATAAAGCACAAGGCTTAGCATGAGATAGAGAAACAATAAACATAGGTAGCAAAGAGAGGCAATGGTTGAATTTTATAGCTATTTCTCATGTTAAATCAATTGAAAGACTAAGTATTGATCCAGCCTTCTCATTTGAGAGATAATCTAGGCTTGGCACCAACAAATACATTGCTCATCATCACAACAAACAGACGCATCTAGAACAACTATACCCCTCGCCAAATGCTTCTAATCTAACCCCATAGCCTTACTTACAAAAAAGGCTCCAAGACAATTATTCTTGCATCTACCTCAGCCTATGTTCCATAGTCTTCTCAAGCATTTTCTAAGTTGAATTTTAAAACAACATACCAAGTCACAATTTGTGCAAAATGGGTATAAAATTCCAAAGATGCACAAAGATACTACGCAACAATAACTAAAGGGTACAACTTGTATAGGCCAATCACATGTTTTGATGATTCTATTCTATTAATCTGCCAACTTCTTGTTCTAAGATTTCTTTATGTGATGCTTTCAGTATATGGCATTCAAAACAATACACTCTTTTGTATATTCCATTTTCCCATATTTGTTTAAGTGTTTTTAAATTCTATGATGTCAATTGTTTATTACCATATGTACAATTATCTTCCAACTTATTTTAACATATAGTTACAATTGTTACAAACTAATACATATGCAAATACAAACAACTTTAGCTGTGAAAGATGCATAGATATTGGAACCAACAATAACTAGAAGCCAAAATTTCTATAAGTCAATAACATGTTTAGAACATTCTAGTATATTAAACTGTATATGCACATACTATAGATGCATTCTCAAAAAAATTGTCTTCCATTTGACTAATAAGTTTAAAATCCTACAACCATGTTGTGTTTTCTATTCTCACAGCCTATATATGTTGAGTTCTCACATTTTTCCTCCATACTTTTCTCCCACAGATTTTAATGTCTTCCTATTACCTTTTATATTAGCTTTATTTGATTCAAATAGCTACAAATGTTTGTCTACAAAATTCTTTTTTTCATCATTTCACTGTTTCACTATTCCTATATATTACATTCACAAATATATAGTCTTGTCTACATTGCTTTTCTTTGCCATGATACATGATAAAATTTAATTCTATTGTCATGGCTTGCTTGGGCATGTTCACAATAATCATGGAGTTTATTGGCTATGTGGCTTCATGATCATGCCTCACTCAATGGACACAGAATGGTAGGTGCTCACCCATGTGACAGTTTATACATGCTGGAATTGTTGCACAATGCCATGCAAATGAGTGCATGTAATATTCTTCTAATATAAGGATGTCAATTGTTTTAATTCCCTTGTGAATTGACACACTATGGTGTTTCTTTCATAGTAGACTACTCAAATAAATTTCCATCCACCTCCCTTATGTGCTAGTTTGGAGAGCTCCGTAGCTACCCTACTCTGCAGCCTACAACGTCTTTGCTTCTATTCTTGTAGTAAGTAATTTTGCAATGCATTTTCCCCATTCCATAATTATCTAATTTCAAACATGTATTTTGAATTAACAATATAAAATGTTAGTTTGCAGTAGTATGATGTTGGGCTCAATACAAAGATAGATCAACAAGTAGAAATGCAGCCCATGTGTTGGACAATTGATCCTGGAAAGACAACCATAGTTGTAAGTGTAAACAAGGTTTGTTTTATATATTTATATTTTCCTAATTTATACATTCAATTTTTTTTCCCTCCATGGCTAGATACCCTTTATGTATTTCTTGCTTTATATAAGCATTCATGCACGAATTCTTACATGCACTTCAGTACAATAAATATAGTCTGTTCAGATTAGATTTTCCCATGCTCCTATACTTGCCTTTTATAGAAACCCTAATGGAAATTTCAAACAAATAGTTGATAGGTAAATTCCAACTATTGCATCAATTGCTTGTTTTGTATTAATATGTTTCATGATATTCTCTTTACCTTATCTCTTTGAAGCTCTCTGTATTTTGTATTAATATGTTCCATGATATTCTCTTTCACTTATGTCTTAATTTAATCCACATTAAACATATTAATACAAGATAAGCAATTTGTGTAACAGTTGAGCTGTGAATTCAAAATTTGAGTTATGCTCTTTCGTAGTCAACCCAAGCGAATAGAGAAATTGTAAAAGAGCTATTAGAATAATACTTCATAGCCAGGAAACTACTCTTATTTCCAAAATCTTTATGCTTTCATGTTACCCCTCTGCATATATATATATATACTTTCGCTACTATCTTAATCTGCAATTGCTCCTATTTTAATGGCTATGATGCCAAAAGTGCATAGAGATACCTACAAACAATAAACGAATAGTAGAAAAAATACTACTGTTGGCCATTTTTTTTTACAAAAGCAAGAACATTTAACCGTAATTTCTCCATCCATACATAGGGATAATCTCTTTCAACTCTCCAAAATGGGTATAACATCAAAGATACAACCATATAACAAGGAATAATAAGCACAGAGCAAAATACATGAACAATAAATGAATCACTCTAACACCTCTTATACAATTTCTCTACTTGTCTTTAATATTTTTTAGCAAAGAACATAGCTTGAATCTTGTATTGATATATTCCATGATATTCATTTTTCCTCATCTTTTTGAACTAGAGAGCCATCCACAAAGATTCATTCCACTTTTGGATAAATGATTAATTAATTGTTCATGTCTTTTGTTCTTTGCTTATTGTTGCTTTTCATAGTAGGCCATAGGGTTTTAATACTAATGTGTTGTGAAACATGCCTAAAAGTATATTGATTAAGTTACATTGTTGAAAGAGCCATTTTGTTGTTGGTTTCATAGCAGACTATTTTACTGCTCACATCTTTTGTTGTTTGGTTATTGTTCCTCATGTTCTCTAGTTGTATTGTCAAGAGACCCAAGTCAAAAGTAACATCATGAAACATATTGATACACAACATATAACATGTTTCGGCCACGGTAAAAAAACCATGGAAAAGATTCCAGAATTTTAAAACTTAAAAACAATCCTTGTTACAAGAACAATAGAATAATTTGTTATAGGAAACTTCAAAAAGATGAGTGGAAAACAATATCATGACACTTATTGATACTCAAATAGATGAAGGAAAAATAATATCATCAAACATATTAACACAAGACAACCAATGGCAATTACTTGACCGAGTTTTTTTGTGCCAATGTGGGCCTTGGTAATTACATGGGTTGGTCATGGTGGAGTTGGTGTCCTCGGTACAAGGAACCTGAATGGTAAGTGTTTTTTCATGCAAATTGAATATATATATATTATAGACAATTAGTGAAAATATAAAAGCGCTATTAAAAAGACATTTACTGTGTAACAACCACCAAACTAATTTCATACATATACACGTGTGTATACATGTGTGTGTGTGTGTGTATATATGTATATGTATATCTTTACATGTATATGTGTATCCATATGTATAAGTGTATACATACATGTATATATATGTATATATATGTATACATGTATATATATGCATATATATGCATATATATGTATACATGTATATATATGCATATATATGTATACATGTATATATATGTCTATATGTTTACATGTATATATATATATGCACGTATGTTTAATATGTGTATTTTGCATAAATGATTAATTTATTGTTCATGCCTTTCGGTCTTTGCTTATTATTCCTTTTGATAGAAGGTTGGAGGGTTTTAACACTGACGTGCTCCAAAATGCGTGAGGAAGTATATTGATTAAATTGCATGATTGAAAGAGCCATTTCGAATAGTATTTTCTTAATTCTATGGCAACAATTATATCATGGAACAATCTCTGCAAAATGTGTTTGGTGGCTTTTAAGTGTTATTGTAATAGTTATTTGATTTGTTCAACTTTATAACTTTAGCTGATATGCTATTTGTTCAAAATTTCTATTTGTTAAGAACAAAGCATTTAATCGTGCAGTATGTGTAAAATATTCATAATGCCAAAATGGCTATTCTGACAATGCAACTGAATCAATATATTTTCTTGCATATTTTGGAGCACATATTCATAATGCTAGAATAGGTATTCTAAAAATGCAACATAATCAAAATATTTTGTTGCATATTTTGGTGTATACTTTCCCACACTGCAACATTATGTACTTTGTGCATCTTTGGTGTTATACACATTCTGTACAATTAGTCCCTTGGTATCCTTCTAATTGATTTAAGTGGAAATCCTTACAAAGAGGATGATGTAGATTGGCAATGGCTACGTAATTTATTCTTGTGTTTGCATATATACATTTGGACATTCATTGAGCTGCCATCCTTTTGCTTTTACTTTGGTCCCCACATTCTTTGTAGTTTGCTAACAAATAAAGTAATTGTATATGGTAAGTGTTTGCTCGCCCAAGGTTTAATGCATTATGTGGTTATTGTACTATGGCAGTGGATGAAGTACATTAAATGAATTACACATTCTAAAGAACAACAGTTTTCAATCTAGCATAAAACTATTTCTAAACAGTCTACTATCAAACTAGTGACCTTGCATAAATAAACCTGAGCAATTCATTCTAGCAACCTTCAAGCGGGTTAGGCAAAAAAGAATATCATCAAACATATTGATACAAGGTTCAAGGTATGTTCTTTCTTAGTAGATATTGAATATATGTAGAAAAACTATATAAGAGGTGCTATGTAGAAATCCAATGCATGAACTAGACTCTCTTTTTTCAAGTCAAGTCTATTATTCTTTTGCCACAAAAAAATTGGTTTCCTATTCTAGTTATTGGTTATTATATGTGGACATGATTCACATCACATATCTACATATACATCCTACTCATGCAATGCAAATATAAGAACTTGCAAAATAAAATTTATATTGATATATATGTTTGTTAAATCTATATGATTTCTTTTATAATGTTGCATAGATACAATAGACATCCAACAAACTTATTGTATTCTAAATTTCCTATTTCAAAATTTTCAACAGTCCAACAACTCAATCCAATGCTCCTTGTGCTTGTCAAACATTGCCAACAGTACATGTAAGTGCAAAACTTCTCCATTATCAATAAATAGATTCACTAACCCACTTGTAAATACTATTCATTATTTCGACTTTCTAATTATGTTTATTGATTCTACCTATATATTTACTAATCTTTTATGCTTCCTTCCTCAACTTGTTTCCCCATCCACTGACATACCTCTCTCTTCTATTTGCAAGTGCTAGGCTAAAGCATAATGACAATTCCAAAATCATGATGCTTGTTTTTCCCAACTTTGATATTTTGCAATGTATAATGGAACTCCACAAAATTTCTAGTGGATGTTTCATGTTGCTTTTTCTCATGGGTTTGGGTAGGGTCCCTGAGGCTTCATGATGCCAATATGTTAGGGTGGATAATGAGCATGGGTTTTATGTTTTGGATTTTCATGCCATATATATTTTCTTGCATAGATACATGTGTAGAAAACATGGTTTGTAACAACATGTTTCTTATGTAGTACCAAGTGGTAGCAACACACTAGAGACTTTCATCGTCTCGCCCTGAAACAACGCACATCTCTTATTCATCTATTTTGACTCTTCAATTGCAGTATGAAATCATTCATTAAAAAATTGAATTTTTATTCTAAATTGCCTTGTAATTCACTACTTTTTAACCTTTTATACTTGTCTCGCAATTTAAAAACACATGCATACTAAAACTTTAATTTCCAAAACTATGGACAAATACTAATTATAAAAAGTATTCAATATTGAACGTCTTTCTTTGTTGAAAAAAATGTGTACTTTTTTATCCAATATTAATAATTGCATGCATGGGTGATGACCCTTACAAAAATCTTCCATGTATTTCAAAATTAAATAATTAATTGATTGAATAATCTACACAAAAAGTGACAATATACATGTGCATTTGTTGATAATAAATATAAAACTAAAATATTGTTGCTAGAAAAAAACAATTATTTTAAATTTTATATTTGATTTAATTTTTTAGTTTCCATTTTGAAAGAAATTTAAAACTTTTATTTGTTGACAATTAATTTCCTATATTTCTAACAGTATTAAACAAAATTAATAGTTAATAGCTGTTGTAACTAAAATTATTAAATATTACATGGTAATAAAAAAAAAAGATATTCATGATTACTTGTTTCATACATTGTAACTTATGTGTTTCATTCAACATGGCCTTTGGTTTTACTTTACACTTCCATTAGTCAATTTTCATATCGATTTCTATTGACTTGTCAACACACTTTATGTTTCTCCAACCAAACAAACATTTATACCTATTATCGATTGTTAGGATTTCAAATTCCATCCCAAAAAAAGGTTGTGCCCTCCTAACCATTTGCACAGCCCGTCGTGAAAGACACCTATCGACTGATTGTTGCATGCATGTGCATGCGACTACTAGTTACTATTATTCAAAACATAATTAGCCGATAGGCTATTATGTGGGGGAACCCCACCAGGATTTCCAGCAGTCTGACGCCGGAAATCCCCAGTGGGGTTCCCCAAGTCTTCTGCCAAAATCTTTGTTTGCCGGATCCACGGCCCACCACCCGACGCAAGCACTTAACAACACTACAGTGCGAGGAGAAATTAGGTATTAGGTATATAATTTATCATATATTCACCAATCGTCATTCTCATGTCAGTCCAGGGCAAAGTTTTTATGTGGAAGAGGATAAAATACTCAAAATTTTGTAGTCAATTGAGTTACTGTAATTAATTTAGCAGAAGCTCTTACAATGGAAACAAGGATTTCAGGTACAACTGCACAACAAACCATTCTAAAAGCAAGGCGCTCATAGATAAACCCTTCCCCAAGTAATTAGATAAGCCCTTCCCTACATAATCTCTCGGCTTTCTTCTCCTACATTAAATATATGAATGAGCTGTCAGCACGGAGCGCTCAGTTTTCGTTGAAGCATTAAAGAACTGCCTAAAGTGGTGCAAACTAACTGTCACTTTATTGTACAGGATGTGACACATGGACTCCAATCTCTCTGGTATGTACGTAGTTCTGTGGAATACATCTGCACCTTACACGTTCGGTAATAGGAGCTCCTTAAAGAACGCCGACCTTTTAACCTGGCTTTTTTATGTATAACAAGTCTTGTAATCTTTAGAGGACGAGTATACTACCCCTCTGGTGCGATTGTCTGATTATTTTCAGACTGCGAGTCTTTCTGGGGTTGTCACTTGGCTTTCAGGCGGCCATAACTAGGCATGTGACCTTCTGCAAGTGGAGGGGTTTGCTCAAGAAACCATAGGCTTTCTATTTTGTGTGAAGTGGACGTTGGCCTCATCATATTTTCTACATCTGGAAAGCTCTGCAAATACACAAAGTCTAGGTATTATTTTACTCTCTTAGGAAAATAAATGAATTGATAAAATAAGACAATTTCAAGCACAAAAATTGAATGGCTCTGTACAGATTTTTCGAGAAAAAAAAAGCTCACTGAAACCATGTGTACTATCCTCTAGATCAGGAGCAGCACGAAGTCTCTACTATCCCATGATGGTATCTCCATCTTGCCCTCACTCATAGACAAAAACACCAAAAACTGTAGGAAAATATAAGCTAAATTAAACTTGCAACAGACCGCACAAGTACCCATTTGTTGTGTTGAATTATACAGAGATATTGCTGAAACAGGTGGCCTTTATATTGAAAGCAAGGAAACATCTGTGTGATGATAACCTAGCCAGGAAGCCACGTGGAGAGGTTGCGTGGGAGGTGAAGGAGAGAATAGGGAGAGAAAAATCAGCGTTGGAGAATGGTACAAGCTGGTGCAATAAAAAAGAGAGAGCAGCACTAAGAAGTATGCAAGCATGGCACACATGAAAAGATGGGATTGAAGGTATAGGAATTCAACTTATAGGGAAATTGAAGATATCTGATATATTAGCAACTGAGCTCTTTGAATGATTCAAATCTCTTTCATTTTTACTTACATACCATGTTTATCTTTTATTTTTGATGTATTTTTATTTTTTTTGAGTGAAGTGAGAAGGGCTTTTGTGGGGTTGTATTTATTTGGTACAATCTTCACTTAATAAAAAAATGTTGAACAGTTGATATTAATGGATTGTTTATTAAGGGTTGTGGGCCTTCATTGCCAAAAAAACTAATTGTGTGTTTGAAAAATTTAAAAGTCTGCAAGTCTGAGCAAGATGTTACATAGAGAGCTGCAAGTATCTAGCCCCTGTTAGTAGGGATGTCCAACTTTATTGGAAAAAAATAGAAGTGTGTTTGAGCAATTTGTAGAAGTGGAATAAGGATTGAATTCTTTCTTGTTAACAAATAATCTGAAATTGGTTATGAACCGTGAATAGAGCAAGATACTCTCAGACAGTTGATTGACAACAATAGTCTCTTGTGGTGTGGCTACCCTTTCAACATTAATCTGGCTGTGCCTATCGGCTATTCCGTTGCTCATTGAATATTATGCAACTGCTAGTATTTTTTCACTGGAAACATACAACTTAATCCCAATAATAAAAAATGATCAACTATTGAAAATTCATTTCAAATATATCCCATTGGATGCAATCTTAGATCCCAGGGTACAACCAACTTGGCAAACAATTCACACGGATTATCATATGAGTGTGGGTGGAGTAGTTCTGAAAAAGTTGGCAATGGATGTTGTCATGTACTTTAAGTTACAGATGACAGGTCCTCATGGCCTCACAAAATTACAAATTACATTTAAAAAAAAAATGTTCAAAGATTTTAAAGAGTAGCGATCCCGAATCCGATTGATCTTTGGTCTGTGCATTATAGATTTACGTCAATGTTGAGTTTTGATTTTGTCACGAGATTCCTCTCCATTTTCTTACAAGTTGGTAATCTTCCTTGGCATGATGTGATTAGTGCTTCTTTTTCGGATATATATATATACACTGCGGGTAGGGATTGAACCATTGCTCAATCCATTTAAAATATAATGGAGATGAATAAGATTAACTTGAGAGCTGTGGTAACTGCCCTCGTTCTGGCCACATGCGTCGTATGGAGGGCCTCTGCAGCGGGAAGCATAGCCATATACTGGGGCCAAAATGGCGGCGAAGCCACTCTTACCCAAACCTGCGCTACCGGTAACTTCAAGTACGTGATACTCTCGTTTCTTTCCGCCTTTGGAAACGGCCAAACACCGAAGCTGAATCTGGCGGGCCACTGTGACCCTTCCTCCGGCGGGTGCAAATCGCTAAGCAGTGAAATAAAGTCATGCCAGCAGAAAAGCGTAAATGTGTTTCTCTCCTTGGGAGGCGCCCTCGGAAGCTATTCCATCGCCTCCGCCCAAGACGCTCAGACCGTGGCAAAGTATCTATGGAACAATTTCCTCGGCGGGCAGTCTGCGTCGCGGCCTCTGGGAGATGCCGTTTTAGACGGCATCGACTTCGACATCGAGATGACGACAGAGCACTGGGACGACCTCACCAAAGCGGTGTCCGCTCTTAGTACCTCCTCCAAGAAGGTATACCTCAGCGCCTCCCCACAATGCCCTTATCCCGACGCCTATCTGAAAGATGCCCTGCAGACGGGACTGTTTGACTACGTTTGGATTCAGTTCTTCAACAATCCCCCTTGCCAATACGCCAACGGAGACGCTTCCAATCTGCTGAGCTCGTGGAACAAGTGGACCACTTCCATACCCAAAACCACCAGTTTCTTTCTGGGACTTCCTGCTTCCACCGACGCTGCAGGTGGCGGCTTCGTTCCTGCCCCTATGCTGAAGTCGAATGTGCTGTCCCAGATCAAGAAGTCGTCCAAATATGCGGGAGTAATGCTGTATTCAAAGTTCTATGACGAGCAAACTCAATACAGCTCATCTATTAAAGGATCTGTCTGAGATCAGAGATGATTGTTACTTGAGCTCCAGGCGTATACTATATCTATAGTTAAATAATCCTCGAGCCTGATGTATTAACTTTATATAGGTAATAGTCGAGTCTAAATAATCCACGAGCTCCCTGAGATTTAAAGGTGAAATTCTGAATTGAAATCAAAGCTGAGCCGAAAAATTGGGTCCATTAGTTTTTGTCCTCTCGAGTAAAATTAAAATACATTATCATTAAAATTATAAGGTATTATTTTTAAGTGGATTAAATCATTTTTAAATTATTAAGGATTTTATGTCTTACACAATTATAAAAGCAATATAATGAAACATCTTAAATGAACAAGGAAAACAAATCAAAGGCTTTCTCTTTCATTCATACATGTTTTATTAAAAATACACATCACCATCTAAAGTCAAAATAATTCGCATGTAAAAGAGAAAGCCATAAAATGAGAGATCTCAAATGTTATTGGATGGATGTGTGTGATTGTGCATAATATTTTTGTTACTTTTACTAGATGATAACCATGCATGTATTGTGGTTGTAATGAATTTCTTATGGTGTATGATGAATTCATTAAGATTGTGCTTTTGGCGTCTTTACAAATGAATGATTTTGTGATGGCTAGTGTAAAATTTAGTTTTAAACATTTTTCTATCAACAAAAGACTATTTATGGATATTATATACCACTTTCTAGTATGAAAGAAGCAATCCACTAACCCCAAACATGTTAATTTGCACATAAAATGAATCCATTTTCGATCACACCTTAATTAGAGATCTCTTACCCTCTAAAATATCAAAGACTTAGTGAATAAGGAAGAAAGATCACCTTAACTAATGGCCTAGTGACAACCATGTCTTGCACTATAAGATGAACATAAGTCAAAATTTCATACACCCTTATACTCAACAATTTGTGCAATAAAAAAGTATATTGACTGAACTTGGAGAAGCTTGCTCAACATTGGTTCTCTCCAAATGAAGTATCCTCCCATGAAGATTAAGGACCTTCTCCACTACTCTCTACCTTAATAAGTGTGCAACTTGAAAGATTTACCATTTTTGATGATCTAGAATTTTTAATCTTTTGATGCAAGAAAATTTAGGGTGTAAGAGAAATTGATTTTATTTTCCAAGTACTTTCCTAGTTTTGTTGCGGTGTGTGTCAATTTTATGGCATTACAATTCATTGCATTTATGTTACTAATTCCAAAGCTCCATATCTATCATCTTAGGCCCAATCATTATACAATGAGCTTTGCAACACCATATTTTTAATTATGGTTGGGAGCAAAAATCCAGTAGAGCATCCTATGTGTCCCAATTAATTTTCATGTGACTTTGAGCCTCTATGGCCATTTTGTAATGGGTATGGACCCTTCCTATTTTAATCTAATAAAAAAATTCATTTTTTCTTGATGAGTTTTACTAGATCAATACCAAATTGATTATTTTATCATGATAACTTGTTGAATGATGCAAAAAGGATAAATTACACCAATTTTTAATGTTTCCTACTTCATGGTGGGTCCTAAGAGGGGTCATGTGTGGAACAATACTGAGCTTGGAGACTCTTAGTTTAAGGTAAATAAATAATGGTCACTATATACCTTACTAATAATCTACACAAAATTACTAATTTTCTTTATGAGCATAAATAGATCAATACCAAATTGATTATTGTATAATATTGATAAATTTTTGAATGATGTGCAAAAAAATTAAAAAATACACTTATCCTAATGTTACCTACTTCATGATGGGTTTGAAGAAGGGTCATGTATGGAACCATATTGAAATCAGAGACTTGTAGCTTAAAAGTTACACCAATAATGGTGATTATGTATATTATGTATATATCTACAAGCTATAGAAGGTGAAACACCTAATTCCAAATATGACCAATGATAAGTCATTTAATTTTAGGGAAATTGATTCTATCACATTCAACTTTGATGGTGTATCATACTTTTAGTGAACACACATAATTTATACATCTTTATATAATAAAAGAAGCCTAATATGACTTGAGTTAGTTTTTGGTAAATAAAGGTTTTAGTCAAGATAATCTAAACATTAGGAAAACTAAAATATTGAGATCTCTAAGATCTATTATTGTAACTGAAAATTTGATTCCTAATGTGTATCAAGATCTTGAAGCTATTCTATTGTGAATGAATAAATTTAATTTTTTTGTAAAAATTTGTTATTACATTGTATGATGATTGAGTGTTGTCTATAGCTACTTCATTAAATAGTCCTTAATTAGACTCACCAACCTTGAATATGTTACACTCTTATAGAATAATTTCTTATGTTTATACAAGTATGGACTAGTCAATATGACACCTCACATCTAGAGGAGCAAGGCCAAATAATATTTCATTAACAAAATTAAACTATTCCAACTTAAAATATTGATTTGTATTATTTATTGATTAATGTGTACCCATGCCTTGTTGAACCAATAAAAGCTATAATATTTGAGGTATTTTATAGTTGTGAGGCCAACTTATCCACCAAATCTTCTTAAACCAAGTTATCTTGCAAGCATAATATTAAAAAAAATTCATGGACTAGCTAGGAGTTGAACCTATGAACTCCCATCAAGATGCTCTACCACCCAGCTATTAGGCCTCTTGGTGACTAGTCTAGTTTTAGTTTAGGTGTGACTAATTTTATAAAACCCTCCTTGAGCAACACAACAAGTGTTTGTGAATCCTAGCTTGGCCTACCTCTATTGACTTAGGCTCTTCAATACCATGTTATTAATTTTCACGAACCAACTAGGAGTTGAACCTAGGACCTCCTTTTGTTATTGAGGTGCTCTTCCACTAAACTATTATCCCTCTTGGTGATTGGTACATCTTTTGCTCAAGTGTGGCTCATTTTTCAACAAATAAATCAAACAAATCATCAACCTTAACACCATTTACATTAACCTTAGTGTTAAAGAATGATTCTTTTGATAACATACCAAACCTTTTATTAGTACAAAGTTTAAACTTAGAATCCTCATAAAATCACCATGACATTCTTTACATTTCTTAATGACTTTATTATTGATTTGTATATAATGTAGATATATCACACTGGATCCTTTTATAATGGATTTAAATTAATTCTGATATCTCAAATAAAGTAAAAATAAAATTTAACCTCATTTAAAATAGATATTTCAAGTTGGTAACTCTAATTAAGAAACAATCGAACCAGTTACTAGAGGATAAACTAGCTTATTTAGGGTTGGTGCTGGTAAATGATAAATGGGAATACAACCCTTTCAATGACTTTTCAAAGCTGCATATGAAAGCTACACATGTTCCCCGACCTTACTAGGAGAAGTGGCGTAACCCGTAGGAAGACAAAGATGAAAATTTTGTTGAATTGGCACGTATTCCTACACAAGATACTAGAGGGCCATGGCACAAGTTCTACTTTGCTATGGTGGTGGCCAAAGATAATGTCCACATGGAATGCGCCATGTACAATAAGTTGAAGAAGGATGAGGAGTGGCCTACTGAAAAAATAGAGGTTTTCTGGAAGTATCGCCAAGAGACAGTGCAATTGGATGCCCCTTACAACAGCTTAAAGAATGACAAAGAATTTAAAAAAAGGTGTCCAGAATGAGGGCCACCCCAACCCAAGCTCTAGTATTAATAACAGTGGGGACCCGGGGGATGAGTCTGAAGAGTAGGAAGAAGAAGTGGCGACATGTGCCTCCTCTGCGCTGAAGGAGAAAGTCCCTAAATAGCCTACTATGTGGCCACGAATATGTGCTTTAATATATCAATGGCCTCACATACACTCACTTGGGCTGCTAAACTAGCCAGGTTATCACTGTAGTAAAAGGTAATAGCTTCTGAAGCTTGGGAGACCCCACCTATGAAACGACAGTGCATAGAGAGCATTATCGGAGAAGGTTCGCAAGAACCCGCCGGAAGAAAAGTGCTTGTAGCTAGCCAGGAGCTTGAGGCTGAAGAGTCACTGATGATTTTGGAGCTACCATCGACCAGTCAACAGGTAAAATTCACTCCTTTTTCCCTTGCTTCTCATTCCTTGGTATTTTCCCCTACCTCACCGGCGATCCCTACCATGAGTACTAGCCCTCTGTCTTCCACTTTTGATCTGACATATTTAGGAGGTTTCACCCAATTTTTGTAGACCACTCCACTTGGTCTTGCTCCTTTGCAGACCCTTACACCTGCTGCTACCACTCAGACTCTCGTTGCCTCACTTTCCAAAAACATACCCCTATGGGTACCCCTTCTTTGTTCGCTATTACTACAGATCATCTTCCATCGCAACAAGTTGACACCACATTGATAAATCCTCCACCATCCCAGCGTATGAGTCCTGTGGCTAATTCACCAATTCAGTCATTACAAGTGACTAACCCTTCTATTGGGCCTCAAACCAAACTATGGAACTTGTACCACTTCTCCTTGCAAGCTATCAATCTCCAAAAGAAACAAATTCCCACACCTATGAGGGTTACCTATCCTTATGCCCTTCCTTCTGGTGCTCCTTTCACAGGTGGGATGGTTTTGTCGCCAACTAAATTTATGGCACAGATTGATTGTGGAAAGGAGGCCCACGCAAGTAGAATGTGAAAGCGCAAGGAAAAAGATGACAATGCTTCTACTAAGCCAAAAATACAGGCTCTTTATGATGAGGCCCAACAGGGATTGAAGTTTGCAACCATGTACCTAAGAGTAACCAAGCCTCAGAGGGAAATGCACATGGAAGATTATGAGATATATGTGGTAGGGATCGACATGAAGGTGGCCCGACTGTAGAATAAAGTTGAGATCATGGAGGAAACACAATGGGTAGTTACTTTTGACTTCCTTAAAACTAGCTGTCAGCTAAAGAAGAACGATGAGCAGCTTAAAGAAGCAAGAGAAAGGGTTATTTTTTTAAGCAAAAAGAGAAATCCCTGGAGGAAAATGTAGCTCGTATGACAAAAAGGGCATTGGAAGCAGAGGGTGTGAGGAACAAACTTTAGGGGGAACTTGCGAAGACTCGAGCTACTAACCCTGCCATGATAAAAGAGCTACGGTCTAAGAATCAGGAGATGAAACAAAATTTGTGACTGAAGAATGAAGAACTGGAGCGACTTCGCCTTGAGTATAGTTAAGGAATGGCATAGAGAAATGAAGCGTTGGAGAACCAACAGGCTCAATATGAGCAGAAAATATAAGGAAAAGAGGTTGAATTTAAGGGCCTAAAAGCTCAAATAGAAGAAAAACTCCAAGAGACAAAGACTTCTCTGAACATGCACTTAGCAAATCACTCCTAAGCCGAGGACAATTGGAATCAAGAAATGAGTAGCTTTGTGGAACAAATAGCATCCGAGAAAAAAAAAAAAGGGGGCAGAATTGGTTGAGGCCATTATTTCAAAGATGCAAAGATTGCTTCTCTTAAAATCTCTCTCCTATCTCCCCCTACATAGTCAAACATCATTGTAAGGAAAGTCAAGGTGCAGAAACAACTCTCCTAATGTCAAAAACTCAGAGGAGAATGCAGATATACTTTCAATTTTTCAATTAAATTTCCATTAAAATGCACTTTGAAGTAAATATCAGAAACAGAGAATTAGACAAATAGAGATGAACACTAGATTTACGTGGGAAAACCCTTACGAGAGAAAAACCCACCACACCAAGAGAAATCACTTTGTATTACAGTAATGGAGATTACATACAAATATTAGACTTATCTTTCTGATGTCACTTTACAATAGCATTCACCATGAACAAACTTGTACAAGAACCTTCAAGTATACCGTATTTACCTAATAGAATTCATCCACTGATCATACAACCACACAACAATCTGTCGATTCAACCAACCAATCACAAACTGCGATCATAGAGTATAACCATGTCTCCCCTATCTGTCAAGCTTCCTCTCTATAATAGTCACAATAGTCCAACTACTAGTGGTTCCCATTTGGCTCCTCTGATTGGTCCATGAGACGCCACATAGGATAGTCTTCACTTGGTCAAAAGAATACAAACTTTGTTGGCATCTCGGTGAGACACTAACAGTGTCTCCCCGATGCCACAAAGTCTTTATATTGATATCGGCAAGAGACATTTCCATCGGCAAGAGGTTCCACCGAGCTTCACAAGTTGCATTGACTTCAGTTTTCTATCGGTGAGACATGCCACTCTCATAAAGACATCCCATCAAGTCTCCTTATGTTACATCGAAGCGTCCAAGAGTCAGTGAGACTTATCACTTTCCCCAGGAGATCATATCTGTAGACACATAAAATTGTCCTAGGCTTGCAACTCTTGATTATTCAACATTGCCCCTTTCATTCTTAATAATTAAATAACTTTTAATTATTTAATTATTTTCTAAAGTCATAATTCTTCTATTAATTAAATATTTTTAATTATTTAATTAATTCATTTTTATCTTTATTCTCTCTTGATTAATTAAATAAATTTTATTTATTTAATTACGTCACTAATTAAGTTCCCTTCTTTTAAAATTAAATAGATTCTAATTTATTTAATTTTTGTCCACTTTCCACTATAATTAAATAATTATTTTAATTATTTAATTATTCATTAGTCTTTTCTCTCATTAATTAAATAAATTTTATTTATTTAATTTAGTCCACTCTCTTGAATTTTGAATTAAATCATCATTTAATTCAAAATAATTCTTTTTGTCACATTCCTCCATAATTAAATAATATCTTTATTATTCAATTATTTACTGGTCACCTGAGTAAATAAATTTTATTATTTAATTTCTCCAGCAACCTCTTTGTCCGTGCCAGTCTTATCTTCCAAATTTATTCTTATCTTTTGACATCTCATTTAATTTCGACCCTTGATTGAATTATCTTATAATTCAATCTTGGCCCTTCATCCTTATCATTTGCCCTAATTTTGACCTAACCCTAATTCTTATTGCAACATTCAATCTTGATCATTGATTCTAGGGTTTTTTGTCATCTTCTCATCCTGGCCACACATTCAAAATTGCAATTTTTATAAAATGGAATTTTGTTCTCATTTTGTCTCTCTCTGGCTCTTTCTTTCTCTCAGCTCTCTCTCTCCCTCTCTCTCCATCTCATTCTGATTTTCTGTCAACTCATGGTCATTATCATTTGCAGTCATTGCCATTGTAGTCTATTGTCAAGTCATTTCTTTTAGTAAAATCCTTCAAAACTTGCTTTGGTCTTGTCATTTGTCATAGTTGCTCATACAAATCTAAGGGCATCTCTATTTACAGCAAGCTAGGAGGTGTAACAAAGGTGAAGCATGGAAGATGAAGACCTAGGGTAACATTGTTCCTTTTGTTTTCATATTATTTCCTTTGTACTTTGTTATTTCATTGGAATTTTAATGTTATTGTGCTAACCCCTTTAACAATCTGAGATTTTTCCATTGATTACAATATCGAGTTCCATAAGTCACATAGACATGAGTTTTTCATTCGGCAAGACAAATGTCTTTTGCTAAGACTTTACTTTGAGATCTTTATGTTACATCGAAGCCTCAAGTCATACCGAATAGTCAGCAAGACTTCTTTCCATTGTTAATACCTCACAACGAATACTTCATGTTATTTTGAAGTGTCTAAACGGTCGGTAAGACACAACACTATCGCTAAGACATTACTCTGAACACTCACAAGTCATACCAAGCACCACTAGTCACCAGGAGTCATACCGAAATGTTTGTTTTTCAATCGGTGAGACCTTCCACTCTCACTAGGACATCTTCCCGACACCCTTTGAGTTACCCTGAGTGGAAACGGTTGGTGAGACATTCCTTCATCGGTAAGACTTCTTACCAAGCCACCATATGTTACTCCGACGACTCCATGTGAAACATCCTATCGGCGAGACTTTGGCTATTCGCTGGGACTTCATACCGAGACCCCTTTAGTTATCCCAATGACTTCAATGCAAAACATTGTCAATGAGACATATTACTTTTCATAAGACTTCTCACTGAGCCGCCATAGGTTATCCCGATGACTCCAATGTATAACCGTTCAGCAAGACTCCTGCAAGGTCACAGTGACCTATACAAAACATAATGCTACCAATCTGCTCATCGACCAGACATAGAATATGTCACACCGACTTAGCTCCAGAAGAGGTTACAACCTATGATGATTGAGGCATTTATTTTCCAACAATCTCCCACTTGAAAAAGATCATACAGGCACCTCTAGAGCACAACAAAACTTAGTGAAAAACATGGGCACTAAGGCCCATTGAACTGGCACACCACTTGAACTTGTCTGTGCTCATTGGCTTCGTCAATGGATCTGCAACATTCTCCAAAGTATCAACCTTTTCCAAACTGACCTTTCCATCCTCCACCATATCTCGTACAAAGTGGTATTGTACATCTATATGTTTCATCCTGGCATGGAAAGTAGGATTCTTTGCCAAAAAAATTGCACTTTGACTATCACAGAAAATAGTTATTTTCCCTGCATCAAAACCAATGTTAGAACACAAACATTTCAACCAAACTGCTTCTTTACAAGTATGAGTAGCTGCCATATATTCAGCCTATGTAGTGGACAAAGCGACTACAGCTTGCCGCTTACTCATCCAACTCACTACACGACCATTCATCATGAAAATGTATCCACTGGTGGACCTCCTGCTATCAATGTCCCCTGCCCAATCAGAATCCACATAGCCTCAAATATTGAGAGTCCTCTGTGATTCAACCAAGTTTCCATAGTAACACAAAGCAAAATATGAAGTGCCCTTCAAATATTTGAAAACTCTCTTTACAGCATCCTAATTTGTCCTTCTAGGATTAGCCATAAACCGACTAAGAACTCCCACTGCTTGGGCAATGTCTAGCCTTGTACAGACCATTGCATACATGAGACTGTTAACCGCACTAGCATAGGTTACACTGGTCATGTATTCCATCTGAGTAGGAGATTTTGGACAATCCACAATAGATAGCTTCGTTCCTTGCAAGACTGAAACAACTAGCTGCTTACAATCATTTATGCAAAATCTCTCTAAAACAGTTTTGATATACTTACTTTGACTGAGCCAAAGTTTTATATTCTTCCTATCCCTAGTGATCTCCATCCCCAGAATATACCTTGCTGCACCAAGATCTTTCATTTCGAACTTAGCAGACAACTGAGACTTAAGATCAGAAATCATTAGCTTACTATTGCCTATGAATAACATATCATCAACATAGAGAGCAATAATAAGCACTCGATCATTTTTAGCTTTATAGTAGACACAATGATCAAATTTTGATCTCACAAATCCCAAAAACAATACAAAAGTATCAAATTTCTGGTACCACATTCTAGGTGACTGCTTTAACCCATACAAAGATTTCTTTAACTTGCATACCAGTTTTTCTTTACCTTTTTCAACAAAGTGCTCAAGTTGGGACATATAGATTTTTTCTTCAAGATCACCATGAAGAAATGTTGTCTTCACATCCATCTATTTGATCTCTAAGTCATACGTAGCTACAAGTGACAAAAGAAATCTAATGGATGTCAGCTTAGCTACAAGAGAAAATATTTCCCCATAATCAATCCCTTCTACCTGGGAATAACCCTTTGCAACCAATCTCGCCTTGTACATTTCCACACTACCATCAAGACTAATCTTCTTCTTAAATACCCATTTGTAGCCCACAGCTTTTCTGCCTTCAGGCAAGGGCACCAGACTCCTGGTATCATTCTTCTCTAATGATGCCATCTCTTCGTTCATGGCTTCCAACCAGGAGTCTGAATCAGACATTTTAAAAGTCTCTTTTACAATCCTAGGTTCATCCATGCTAGAAATCAAAGCATAGGCACAAGTAGAATCAATCAATGAGAACCCATACCTATCAAGTTGTTTTCTTTCATGAGTTGACCTCCTCACTAGCTGAGGTTGAGGTTATTCTTCTTCTTCCGAACTTTCAAAACTGCTTGAGCTCTCCTCAATTTTAGGTACATTTTGAATTTTCAATTCCTCTTTCTCTAGAGTCGGAGGAATTAGAACTACATCTTTATTATTTTCAGACTTTGTCTTTGACTACAAATCCAAGGTAGAAGGCTTCAGCTCACAAAATATTACACTTCTGTTGTATACAACCTTCTTCGTATCAGGATTCCAAAGCTTGTATCCTTTTATGCCAGCACTATAGCCAATAAAAATATATTTGACAGCCTTGTTCTCCAACTTAGATCTTTTCTCATTTGGCACATATGCATATGCTTCATAGCCAAAAGCTCGAATATGTCTAAGAGAGGGCTTCTTACCAGACCACGCTTCCAAAGGTGTTTTCTCAACAAGAATAGAGTTTGGAGAATGATTTATTAGGAAACATGTAGTAGATATAGCCTCAGCCCAAAACTTCTCCTCCAAGCTAGCACTACTAAGCATACTTCATGCTCTCTCCATCACTGTCCTATTAAATCTTTCTGCAACTCCATTATGTTGTGGAGTATAAGGTGTAGTCTTATGTCTTTTAATCCCATGGTCTTTACAGTATCTTTCAAATTTATCAGAATAAAATTCACCGCCATTATCAGTCCGTAAGCATTTTATTTTTCTACCAGTCTAATTTTCAACAAGGTTTTCAAAATCCTTAAACCAACTGAACACTTCTGATTTACTTTTCAGAAAATATATAAATGCTCTTCTTGAATAATCATCAATAAAAAACACATAGTATCTTGATTTAGACAAAGAAGGAACATTGGACCAAATAAATCAGAATGAATATAATCTAGAAAGCCAGAAGATTTATGAGGCTTGAATAAAAAGAAACATGGTGCTTCTTTCCATATATACAATGCTCACAGAATTCAAATTTGAGATTACAATCATCAAGCCCCTCAAATAGGTTTTTATTCTTCAAGGTTTTTAAACATTTTTCTCCTATGTGGCCTAGCCTATGATTCCAGAGCATAGTCTTCTCTATTGGAAGTTTTACTTCCATAGAGTTTACATAATTAGGGATATTTCCCTCTTTACCTCCATGAGTAGCTTTCTGTGACTTTACAGAGACATTGTTACATAGAACAACCTATACATCTAGCTTGTATAGGGTACCAATTCGAGCACCTCTAGCCAGCACCATAGAGCCTCTAGTCATCTTGCAGCCATTTCCAAAGAACATGACTTGTACTCCAATATCATTCAGCTTACTTACAGAAAGCAAATTTTGAGCTAGACCTGGTATGTGCATAACATCCTTGATCCCCTTTACTCTGCCATCAGGGAATTGGATTCTGACGCTTCCACGACCAACAATTTTCAAAGTTGAATCACTTTCCAAGTACACTTTTCCACCATCGTATTCTTCATACTTCGTGAACCAGTCTCTATGATATGTCATGTGAAAAGATGCTCCAGAATCAATCAACCAGACATCATCTGATGCCTGTGTAGCCAAGGCAACAATGAAGGCGTCTTAATCACACTGAGAATAATCATTATTGGAAGAGAACTTCTTCTTTTTCTCCTCTTTGCAATCCTTTTGGACATGACTAGGTTTCCCACAATTCCAGCATTTCACCTTGGACTTCTTTCTAGGAGACTTTGATCTCCCCTCTGATTTCGATTTTGATTTCTTGTCCTTCTTCTTACCTTTCTCTTTCGATCTTCCACTGATAGCAAGAGCTTCCTTCGCCATCTCAGAAGATTTCCTTCTCATCTCTTCTGACAGTAAAGAACCAACAACATCTTCCATCTTGAATTTTGATGTTGTACTTCCAATAGCCATCACCAGATGATCCCAAGAGTCTGGCAAAGAGCACAATAGAAGCATACAACAATCCTCTTCTTCAATTTTTACACCAACAGATGTTAATTGAGCAATCAACATATTAAATGCATTCAAATGATTAGCTACAAACCCTCCTTCCTGCATTCTCAAAGAGTACAGCTTCTTCCTCAAGAATAACTTGTTCACCAAGGACTTCCGTTGATAAATAGACGCCAATCTTGTCCACAAAGAGGTTGCAGTCTTTTCTTCATGCACATTCAGAAGAGCAGAGTCTACAAGACAGAGCCTTATTAACCCTTTTGATTTTCTATCTGTCAGGTTCCAATCCCCTTGCTTCATGGTCTAAGGTTTCGTTCCAGACATAGCAAGCCACAGATCATGATCCACTAGAACATGTTCCATTTTGAGTTTCCACAAATCAAAATTGTTGCCATTGAATTTCTCTATTTCCATCTTCCCAGATGTGCTAGCCATCTCAATCTGTAATTAGAACTAACCAACTTCTACAAGACTCCCACTAAACAGAATTGACTCAAAAAACCCAACGTACCCACAAGGATAACACAACTAGCCAGACTCTGATACCACTTGTAAGGAAAGTCAAGGTGTGGAAACAACTCTCCTAATGTCAAAAACTCGAAGGAGAATGCAGATATACTTACAATTTTTCAATTATAGTTTAATTAAGATGCACTTTAAAGTAAATATCAAAAATAGAGAATTACACAAACAGAGATGAACACCAGATTTACGTGGGAAAACCCTTACAGGAGAAAAACCCACCACACCAAGAGAAATCACTTTGTATTACAGTAATAGACATTACATACAAATACCAAACTTATCTTTCTGATGTCACTTTATAGCAGCATTCACCATGAACAAACTTGTACAAGAACCTTCAAGTTTACAGTCTTTACAAAATAGAATTCATCCACTAATCATACAACCGCACAGCAATCTGTCGATTCAACCAACCGATCACAAACTATGATCACAAAGTATAACCATGTCTCCCCTATCTACCGAGCTTCCTCTCTGTAACGGCCACAACAGTCCAACTGCTAGCAGTTCCCATTCAGCTCCTCTCATTGGTCCACGAGACACCACATAGGATAGTCTTCACTTGGTCAAAAGAATACAAACTTTGTTGGAATATCGATGAGACACTAACAATGTCTCCTTGATGCCACAAATTATTCATATCGATATTGGCAAGAGACGTTTCCATCAACAAGAGATTCCACCGAGCTTCACATGTTGCATCGACTTCAGTTTTCTATCGGCGAGACATACCGCTCTCACCAAGACATCCCATCAAGTCTCCTTATGTTACATCGAAGCGTCCAAGAGTTGGCAAGACTTATCGCTTTTTCCAGGAGATCATACAGAGTTCCATAAGTCACATAGACATGAGTTTTTCATTCAGCAAGACAAATGTCTTTCGCTAAGACTTTACTCCGAGATCTTTATGTTACATCGAAGCCTCAAGTCATACCGAACAGTCGGCAAGACTTCTTTCCATCATTAAGACCTCACAGTGAATACTTCATGTTATTCTGAAGTTTCCAAACGGTCGGTAAGACACAACACTATCACTGAGACATTACTTCAAACACTCACAAGTCATACCGAGCACCACTAGTCGCCAGGAGTCATACCAAAATGTTTTCTTTTCCATCAGCGAGACCTTCCACTCTCGCTAGGACATCTTCCTGAAGCCCTTTGAGTTACCCTAAGTGGAAATGGTCGGTGAGACATTCCTTCATCGGTAAGACTTCTTACCGAACCACCATATGTTACTCCAACGACTCCATGTGAAACATCCTATCAACGAGACTTTGGCTATTTGTTGGGATTTCATACTAAGACCCCTTTAGTTATCCTGATGACTTTAATTCAAAACCCTGTCGGCGAGAAATATTACTTTCGATAAGACTTCTCACCGAGCCGCCATAGGTTATCCTAATGACTCCAATGTATAACCGTTCGGCAAGACTCCCGCAAGGTCACAATGACCTGTACAAAACATAATGCTACCAATCTGCTCGTCGGCCAGACATAGAATATGTCACACCGACTTGGCTCTAGAAGAGGTTAAAGCCTGTGATGATTGAGGCATTTATTTTCCAACAATCATTTTGTTGGTTAGGTAGTTGTACATCTCTCATTGGGAAAATATTAAAGCCTTTTTCCTAACACTGTAGCCTACCCTTCGATTCATCACCAAGGCATCAAAGCTAAGCTAGGAGGCTCATGATACGATTGAGCAGTCCCCATGGTTCATCTTGGAGAAGGTTCCAAAAGCAAAAGATTTTCTCATCAAGCTATACTTAGTCTCTATAGAAAACCTTGTCAGAGTGGGTATTGAAGATCAGGATGCTGCTGCTCAAATGAAAAATAAGTTCATCCATTGCCACTTCGCCTTCCAGCGCACTAAAGCAGACACAGCTATTCTGAGCAAGACACTGGACAACATATGGGGGGGTTTCTCTGAGTTAAGCAGGATGGGTTTTCCGTCTTCGTTCCTTGAGGATGGCTTTATTTCCACAGCCGAACAAATTGCAAAAAAGATAGAAGAGAAGGAAAATGATTAAGAGGCTTTCAGGGATTTTAGCCATCCTCCCACGACAACCAACATTGAGGGAGTAATTCATCTGCTTGCACAGCTACTATTTCATTGTGAAGCAAGGGTTGGTTTACCCAATGCTGCCTCACAAAGAAACTATTGGTCTAAGTGGAGCGTAGGAGAATTTCCACAACATGATGAAGCCATCTGAGGATGAATGGCTACCTCTGTAGGTGGCTCTATCTAATCTCTGACTCCATTGTCTAAATGAAATGGCACTCAGGCTTGAAAACCAGAGAAATTTTGGGTTCTCCGTTCCTTGGTCGAAACGCCCCTGATAGTTGCCAAAAGTTGTTAATAAATATTTAACTAGCTCCCTTCAGGTGTATTTTCCTCTATGCATCGGCCCATGTATTGCAAATTCAACTCGGCCTTTTATCTAGGTTCTGCTCTACCACTCCACATGTCTACTCCTCACAACCCCGAGTCTCTACATTCCTTCGCATTCTAGGAAACTCCGCTATGCTTCCATGTGTTGCAGCTGGGGGATACTTTTGATCATGCCTTCTTGCTGCCTCATCGAGCTCTGCTCAGGTGCTACAAAGTCCTCATTCCTAAAAAAAATTGGTGGGCCCCATAGTTGCTATCTGTGGTATACACTTGCTACATGTCTATTTGCAAATCCTTCGGCATAGAGATAAAGTAATGACCGCGGACAGCAAAACACTGCCACGCGTCTCTTTTGCACCCAGCTAGTCATTGTTCCCTCCATTTTTGATAAAGTGCTCTGCTCATTCGACAAGTGTAGCATTAATGCAAGTCTTCACCGGCGAAAGAGAGAGGTTCATACAGGCAACGAAAGGTTGCCACATGCCTAGCCAACGAATCTCATATTCGGGCGAGGGACCAAATGAGCCTAATGATGCTATTGGCCACTACGTGTCATAATCATTCACACAAAATGGTGACACTTGTCTGATTAGGCCTAGCCAGGACCACCACCATCATTTGCAGAGGATGCACCTGTTCCTGGAGTGACCGGATGCTTGGTTCTAGATTGATTCTGTTGCAACAGCTTTGGGAATATTTTGATTCTTGCATCATTGTCGGGGGATTGTGAAATCTTTTATGTTGTTGCTCTCTGAAGCGGTGGGGCTTTTTTTCCTACTATATATACTTTTCTCTATTGAGAGAGAGAGAGGTCCGAAATTTAAAGGAAAACACTAGTTTTAGTAAAAGATGCCGAGCCTTTATTGCTATTTTATTTTATTGCAAAAACTCTCAAACTATGCCAATTGTTTGGCCTTTCTATTTTTTATGCTATTTGATCAAACTGTAAACTATGTTTTTTATTGTTTGGACATTTCATTTTAGAACTTCTATGTATGTTGAATGCAAGTTTGCTGACCTAGACCATGTCTAATGACTCTTCTTGGCAGTAGGAATGTATGCAATATTACTTTATGTCAATTAATGGATTGTCTATGCTATAATCTTAAGTTTCTTATGTTCTGGAACACTACAACACCATTCAGACCCTTAGATCTATGATTTATCATGCTTATCATTAAGTCTTGGCGCATCACCTTTATAGTGTCCCTCCAGTTTGGACACTTGGTTTTAGTTTGTCTTTGTTCAGTTGATAGTTGCTTATGATACTTGGTTGGTTGTTTTCATTTATGAATCTGACATTATGTGGATTTCATATTGTGGATGATTCATTAGATATTGTAAATATGTTATTTTTATACTACGTGGATGATACATTGGACATCAAGATCATTTGATTATATTTGTGTGATGTGATTATGGTAGACATGTGTGTGACATGGTTCATGTTGTTTCTGAGTTTTAAATGTGAATATCATGATGTGATTGATGTATATGATATATATGATGCTCATTTGTTTTGGTGAAGAAGACAATGTAGCACTACTCAATTGTGAGTACCCTACTACACTGTGATTCTTCTTCACGGTGTGTTTTCAGATATATGTTTAAAAAGTGATGTTTTATGCAGATACATGTACCGGGTATCGGCTCCACCTGCTTGTCAGATCTAAGCAAACCCTAATCCAATTAAATCATGTTGATTCAAAGATAATGTCTGGTCCTCATGTAACCATTGTTCTTTGTTGAACGAGTACCAATAGTCACCTGTTGTCATGTGTTGTTTTATCTGCTCGTGCTAATTTTGTTTGTGGTATTTTATTTGGAAATTAATTATTGTTTAATTTAGTTGAATGGCTTAATTGTTTAAATATTTGATTAAATGTTTATGAGTAAGATTTGATTTATTAAAATAAATTAGACAAGTATTTATTTGAAAATAAATGTTAATTTTAAAAAAAGTAATTATTTAAATGTAAATGTAGAATAAATTATGCAATTTTTGTGAAAGTTGACAATTTAAAAGAGTTATGTTTAATAAATTAAAATATCTGAAAACTATACTTGAGGGAAAATACCTTAGATATTTAATAATTGTAACTACATGAGCAATTCTTGGGAATGCATGATTGCAAACAGTTAAGTTGTGACTTGAGATAATTAATTGCATTAATAAGCCTTTAGGGGTTGCATTTTGATGCATGACATTGCTCGAAGAATTATCATGGCAGCAGTTTTGAGGAAAAATTTTGCACGGCAGCATTCCTGGAAAAGAAAGCTTCTTGACAGTATTTTGCTTTTGGAAAAAGCTTGATTGGAAATTGTTGAATCCTTCATCAAGATTCTTGAGTGATTTGAACAGGATTGACAGGTTCTTTACTTATCAATCTACATTTTGTTTTCAAAAGAAACAAAACTTTTCTTTAATGAGTTTGAATGCTGTTGATCTTGAAGAAAATTTCCTTGTTTGTGAAACTAGTTTGATCCTCTTGAACCTGTATAAGAACAAGATGAATTTAGTTATTAAGATTTTGTAAAACAAAGAGTTGCCTTCATCAGATATTAAAAACAAAACAAAAAAAACTTGTTTAGCCGTACCTTTGTTAATTTTTGTACATTTCCTATGAAACCTTATATTATAAATGGTGTTTCATGTAGATGAGTTGATTGTAATTAATTTTGTCTTTAATTCACAAGTTTCATACTGATATTCTTTTTGGCTTATTCAAGCCATAATGTGTTGCCTATACCAATTTTATAATGCACGGGGTTTTCTTAGTCATCAATGTAGGCCTTATATCAAATAGATATTTCCTTATCTGCTATGAGCTTTTTGGAGAATCTTTGTTTTGACCAATCTGATATTTGTGTTTACCTTTAGGCATTTATTCCTTGCATGCAAGGGTCGATTGTGAGGTTAGGAAGGATTGCTGGAAACTTGACATAATAATTGACCTGTATTTTCCTTGGAACTTAATTTTCATGTTTCCAGTATCGTTGCCTGCAATTGGTGGAAACATATTCTATCCCTCAAAGCAATCATTATATAATTCCCTCAATTTTTTCCTTGTAAAGTTCGGTTGGGTATTGCCAGCACCGTTCTCTTAGTCTAACCTTGATTTTTCAGAATTAGATTTTCTTTGAATGGGAGTGTCTTTGTTATATTTTATTTTTCTATTATTCATTCCAAATTAAAAAGGGTAACTAATTTCTTATAATCACAATATATGTATATAAATAGGAGTGCTCTCATGTTTATTATTCGCCTCTTTGTGAGAACTTAGGTATATTGTAATCTTGGCTATGATAAGATCCATGAATGGCATTATTTGTGTCAAATTCTCTCATCCATTTATTTTATTAAATTTAATAGAGAGTGAATTAATCAGTTTACTCATGTGTTAGTCCCAGCTGTAACACTTGAACATAGAAAAGTGCAAACATTTATACAACCTCCCTAATTCTATTGGCATCTAATGTTGATGCAGCACTTAAGCATAGAATGTTGTTGAGGTTTGGCATCTTTGTTATTTAGGCAATTATATTGTTGTTTCATTCTTTTCTCTTTCAAACCTTTCACTCAGCTAGTTTATACGCACTTTCTCCATTCTAATGCTTTGCAGATTAATCTTGGTGCCACTAGTGCTAAATTCTCCTTTTTAGTCATTCTTTATGTTGTTGTTAGTTTTATAATGTTGAATAAGTTTCCTGCTTATATCTGGATAGGTTTCGTAGTAATTTCTTGTTATGACATTTATTCTAGTTTACCTTTGGATCATTGATCCCTATAATCAGCGCCACTATTTCTAGGTGATAGAAATGGTTCAAATCTCTCAGAATAGTTTACCTCATTCTTGGCTTTTTAAAATAAATAAATAAATAAAATTTGTTGAGTGCAGCCGACACAACTCTCCTTTAGTTTCCCTCTGAATAACAAACTTATTGAATCACTTGGGTTTTATTATATACTTTTATCTTTGTCCATTTGTATATTGATAGACTGTAGCTAACTTGAGCTTGATGGCATCTATATATACACCTTTCTTAGTTTTATTTTGTCGCCAATGAAATACATAGTGTGGCTGATTAGTTACGTCAATCTTGAGAAATAATCTGCTCAATCTTAGGCATGAATTCCTAAGTTCACTGAAATTAAACTGATATGATATTGGCATGTATTAAGTGTAGACATATTAACCTTATTTAAGATTTGTTTGCATGACGTGCATTCTTCATGTTGCATGCGCAACCATCTGAAGTTTCTGTTGTTTTTAATGAAATTCTTTTGATAACTTAAAGTTCATTATGATTGCATGACGAGTTTGCTACTTGAATTCTTATATAAGATATCTCCACTTAGTTGTCTTTCACTTGCATGATGCGTAGTTTCTAATTGTGTGAACACAGATTGTAGTTTGATACAAACTTAAATTTAGTTTTTGTTTAATTTAGCATGTAGTGGCTTGTGTTAGTGAAACTGTGTGTTAGTAGACTGTGTGTTAGCAAACAGATATGTGATAATGAAAGGTGTGTTAGCAAACCAATATATATTAACAAATTGTGTGTTAGTGAACCCGTATGTGTTACGCAACAGTGTGTTAACGAATTCTCCTCCCTAAGTTCGTTGCCTATAAAGAATTGAAAACAATTTTTAAAAAAGCTATTGTAGCCTTCTTGTAATGTTGCATCTAGCGAATGAATCAGTGGGTTAGCTATCTTATTTAAACTTATTTGAATTTCCTTTCGATTAAATGATGAAAGAAAATATATATATATAATTGAAAATGTATATTGTGTTCAAAGTAGATCAAAATTGCTATTTGTGTTAATCTCCTTTAATGAGATTTAAAAGTATTTAAATTACATGTAATTTGGTTGAGTCTTTTCTATTCCAATTATAAATTGAAATTTTGATGTTAAAATAAAGTGTAGAATGGTTATCTTTAAATTCTTTTTCTACAAAATAGAAGTTCTTATGTTGATTTCTTTAATTATGAAATGAAGTTCTTTAAATTTTTTAATTTGAAGATTAAGTTAGTTTGAAATTAAAGAATGTATTTTTTTGTTATTATGATGTTGATATAAATGGGGATTGGTTATTTAAAAACCCTATGATGTTCTATTACCTTGAATTGTGTTAATGAATGAGGATGGTTTTAAATAGCAATGAATAGATAAGGTTCTTGAGTTTATAAGGTTTAGAATTTTTTTATGAGTATTCAAAAGATTAAGTTTATGTTGTATTTACGTATGTGGTTTTTTTTTTTTTTTATGAGGAAATATTTTTGTGTCTAAATTCGTCTCTAGATACTTAAAGAACGTGTATATATATGATTGTTGTTCTAAGAAAATTCTTGGTTGTATTTGATGAGCAATAATGTTATGGTTATAAATTTATGAATGTACTTTTGTAGTACTAAGTTCTAGTTTTCCAGAGGCTAGGAGGTCAATATGAACCATGAGAATACATGTTTGTTTATTGATTTTATATATTCCTTGATCCTTTTGGGACTTTCCATGCAAGTTATTTGTTACCTTTGAGGTGTTTGAACTGTTCCATAATCGGACCATGTATGAGATAAGTTTTATTATGGTGTTAATTTATACGCATGTTGGCAGTCCTTAGTTTTGGAATGTTGTGTCATGTTTATAGGAAGAGTGGCTTGCGATAGGGGCTGGAACCCTAAGAGGTTGCCTGGGTAACCTATCGTGGGTTTCTTCTAATTCAGTGAAAACTTTAATAAATATACCTGGGATTCATTAATAATAAATATTAATAGAATGCCTCACCTAGCACCTTAATGCTTGTTTAGATTAAGGGTAGGTTGAGAAGGCCTGGAATGGCATGTCGGCTACCTTGTCTTCCTAAAAGGTAATTCGACACCACATGAGTTTGTCTAAGGGTCAGGAATTGGTAGAGACTGCCAGGGTAACTCTGGATAAGGGCCAATAGTCTAGGAAGATTCACCAGGGTAACTTAGATCAACTATGTGATGACACTCTGTCCTGATGCATGATTGTAGTCTCTTGTGTAGAGTTAATTGTTATACTGTGGTCGTCTCTGGAAGCATAAGTTGTGAATACTATGGTTTGATGTGATTATGTCGTTATGTGTTTGCTAGCCATGTAATGTAATGTATGTTCTTTGTTGTGTGTTTGATTGTCTTCTGGACCTGTCACTATCTCCTAGTACGGAGGGAGTGGACCTTCGGGTTCCACACGGTTGGGTGGAAACCGTGCTACACCTTCATTGGATACTCTTATAGATGGCATTATATTTGTAGCAGACTCCTATTACTTCTTTGTTCGTGACAATGGACGCTCAATGTGTTCGGATGTGGATATTTGATATGTGGAGATTCATTACCCTTATTATAAATTTACCTCATGATTATGAGCGTACTCTTTGTAGCATCATTATGATGTATTGAGATTTATGAGAATCTCACTGGATGTAATCAGAATATATAAATATCTTGATTGTTAAGTTTATAGAAGTGAATCATTCTTGAATGTGGTTTGTACTTGTGATTTATGACTTGAAAAAAAAATTATTCAGATAATTCACTACTTAATGCCTTGTTTTATTGGATTCCTTGCGGGGTGTTACAACCTTAGGTTAGACTTTATTTTACTATATCTGTTTCATTTTCCCTTTCCAACCCCCATTATAGAAGAATTCGGCTTCTCTAAAAATTCGTAGGTCACTCAGTTTAGCGTAAAAGGTCCCCCATAAATTGAGTTTCCCATGAGACACTGTTACCTCGCCAAATTTTGGTGTCAACAGTTCCTAAGAAAATTTTTAATTTGATGACTATACTTAGGGTAAACAAAGTTCATAAGCAAGGATTTAATTTTATTAGATTTAAGGTTTTGATCTTGATAAGGGATTTTTATTTGGACAAGTTGATGATGATTGATTTGGTTTGAATGGTGATTAGGATTAAGATGAGGGGTTGATATATTTTTTATGGATTAGATGGTTTTAATTAGGATGAGTGGATGAAAGTTGATTAAGCTTACCTATTTATTTATTTTCTTATTTTTTCTTGGATTATATAATGTTTAGGACTAGGATTTAGGATTATGATTTATGATTTTGATGAGTGGTTTTGAGGTAGAATGAAGGATTGGAAAGGATAAATTTGGGTTTTGATTGGATGAAGGGATGAGGGTGTCAACCTTGGGCCAACCCACAATAGTGTGTCCCACTTTTAGGCCAAAATTGGACATTGAAATCAAAATTTCTCACCAAATGTTCACTTTCTGACACCTATAGCAACTAAACCATTACGAATTTGAGAATGATGTAAACTAGTAATTTTGAGATTTCGTTTGTAGATTATAAAAATATATTTTTTTTAAATGAGCAATTTTTATTTTTATTTTATAGATTATTTAACAACTTATTTTTCATATTTAACAATGTTTTTAAAAAGTGACATTATTTTGGTAAAGCATAAACTTATTTGTAGAAAGAACAAAATTATAAAAAAAATTGAATATTGATTTGTAACACCAATATCTAGTGCATAGATATGATTTCCTAATTTTTTGTTGCATAATTTTTTTATAGCTTTTTGAAGTCAGATTAACTATAATTTAGACATAGTTTACTTATGATAATGCATAAAAAATTGTACTCATACAAATTAACTTCTTCTTTTATTGAAATAAGAATATAAATACCTAGTGTGCAAATATTTTTTAGAATTTTTTTCTTTATTTTTTATTTTTCCACGTGTGTGAAACAAAGACCTTGATATTTGGTGAAAATATTACATTCACAAGAAATAGAAAATAAATATATTCAAAATTGTACATTTAACAAAGATTATAATAAGGGATACATACTTAAGAAAAAGATCTCCCAAATGACTTCATTTGATCCCTCAAAAGGTGACGTAAAAGTGGTTTTTTGTTAGCATTTTGATAGGTGTAGAGGAGACTCCATTGAGGGTTTGATTTATCCAGGAGGGTTTGATCTAATGAGGTATGATCTATCCATCTTTAATTAAAACCCTTTAGATGGAACCTTTCAAGGCTTAAATTATTAAAATTTAAAAAAAATATGTGATTTCAGGAAAAAAAAATTGATGTCACAGAACTTGGACACACTATTATGGCAAGAAGTACCCTTTAGTTTCTAATATGATTTTTGAGATTTGATTATATTTCTTCAAATGTTGGCTCTAATTTTGATGTTTTATGATTGGTAGATATGAGAATTGTTTGGGTAAAGTTGGATTATAAATTATATTTTTATTTTTATTGTTTTCGATTTCTTTTTTAGGGATTTGAACCTTTGATTTATGATTTGATTTGATGGATTGGGAATTTGATTCAAAGTTTGAACGCCATTTTTTTATTTTTTATGTTTGATGTTTGGATTTTAGGGGCGAAGATGGGTTTTAGACAGAAAACATGTCAAGAACAAGAATAAGGTAGATTATTCAAGTAGGAGTATTATTGATTGTAAGACCACCAATATGCCTTGTCTAGGAATGGAGTGTAGGGCCCATGATGAGGTGATAACTATTTCTTATCAACCAAGATCACTTGGTGGCATAAGGGGAGAGAATACATGACTAAAAAACTTGTTTCTAGGGGCACAAGGTGAATAAATTCTTGGGTATAACCACTTATTGGTGCATTAAACTAAACATGATTGATAGGTCCCTATCTAGGATGTACAAGGTTTCTAGGTGATGTTATTAATATACCTAAAGGTATGTGAGGCCTAATTCTATGAAACAAGAGGGTATGTATAATGGCTTGGTATTAGATGGAAACCCACTCTCCTACTCCACTTTGTAAGGTATAAATTTATTACAAACAAGTATCCTAATAACAAATGTCCTCTCAATGGGAGGGTCTTTCAATTCTCTCCAAGATTTGTATACCTCACTAGAACCCAAGAGTTTGGGTCATCCCCTTGGTGATGAAACCCAATGTAGGCCCATTAGAAGAGATATAGACCAAGCACTTTTGATCTCTAAGATCACCCTGTGGCATAAGGAGAGAGTGTACATGACTTAATTTTTTGGGATTGAAAATTATTAAAGAGAAACAATGGTGTTTTCAATCTCCAAGATCACCTTTTCGTGTGAGGAGAAAGTATACGTGCACCATGTTATTATCATAAAAATTGCACATAATGTTCATTCATTGTGATACTAGATTTAGTAAAAATGATGGGTCCTTAATAAGTGAACATATCACAAAAGTGTTAGTAGTTTTTTACAGGAATCTTGGATATGTGGGGAGTTGCACAAATAAGGGGTTAGGCTACAAAATATTGTTATTTAAACATTCAAATCCTAAGGAAATTATGAAAGTATATTTATAGAGCATAAACATTGCAATAGAGGAAAGAATATTGAAACATAGAGCAAATATGTTGCAATAGAAGCAAAAATGTCAAACGATGAATTTTGCAATTACCAGAGCTTGCCTATACAAACACCACTCTATAGTATATATGTCATTCTACGAAGTAGAAATTACATTATATAGGATAAATGACAATCTATAAAGTTTTAAAAAAAGTGATTAGAAAATTAAAAACATGCAATTGGTTAGTTAAGGAAACAAATGGGAAGGAAGGTTAGGATGCTTAGGAGATGGAAAAAGCTACAAGAGATGAGGAAATGAGGCTCAAGATGTCAAAATTTAGGTAATTAAAGCTGTGATGTAGAGGTGTTAAATTGTTTTGAAGTAGAACCATCACTCTACAAACAAAAATGCCAATCTTTGATGCATAAATGTTAAAGCATTGAGGATGTTCAAAAATACAATAAAATCTGTAAAATAAATACTAGATCTATAATAAAATGATTATGGGAACATGAAGAATAGGTTAGGAATTAAAAAACCTACAAAAATAGGTAAAAAAAAATGTCAAAATCCCAAGAATTAAGAGAAAAATAAAGTTAGGGCTATCGAACAAGAGTGCTACCAAAAGAGCTACAAAAATGCCAAGCTGGGATGCAAAAATGCTAGCTACATGTAGAAATTCCTAAGTAGAGTAGGAATGGTAATCCGTGTTTCCTACACAATAGAAATATCACTTTGTGCGCAAAAACATCAATTTGTGATATATAAATGTCAATTTAGAGCAAAGGCTCTAAACTACAAGAGAAACATCAATGTGCAACAAATGCATTGAAGCATGGGCAAACACATCGAATTGACAATCTGTAATAGAAAACTTCACAAGATCTCAAAAAAGATTATATTAGTGACATAGGTCCCACAAGGCATGCAAAATGTGAGCAATAAAGATGTAGAAGAGAAAGTAAACAATCAAAACATGCATTCAAATCCTATTCTACACCTAATTGACACCTTGATTAAGCAAATGAATTTAGCAAAAGATGAAAGAAGAATAGCTCTCTCATCCACAAATCCTTGTTGTAAACATATATAAGATGTGTGTGGGTGTGCTTCAATAGATTTGTGCTTGAGAGATGCTTGTATGTGGATGCTGAAATTGACAACATGACTTTGAATTTGAGTATTATTTGAAAATTGCCTACAAGAGGCACTATTTATAGATTCTTAGGCCAGATGATCAATGACAAGAAATAGAATCAAAACAAAATAACATCAAATTTTGCAAATGAGTAAACTTATTTAAATATTATCCTCTTGATTTGTGTTCTATAAACAACCTCTTCCATTTTAAATTTTAAATTTGAAATTTAAAAATATATTAAATATTATAATGTGTTTTATATTTAGATTCTACGTTAAAGAAATGAATAAAAAAGGATAAAATACATTTTTATCTTTTTGGGGTGCAAACAGATGATGAAACAACACATTAGAGGTGATGACCTGGAACATAAATTTGTAACTCCCCCAACAAGCTACGTTATTAGAGAGGTGCAAACTTTCTAGCCCTGAAATTCCACCAGCTTAACATCAAATCTTTTATTTTGATTTTCAAATTTCTAAAATTGGAGCCTTTTTAAGGGAAATGGCGAAAAGGCCAGCTAAAGTAACTAAAGCTATGAGGGGAGCTCTGTAACATGCCCTGCAAAACACAATTCAAAATAGTAAGACAAGGTTAATCTCTTTTGAAAATTTAATGATTATGCCCACCAGAAGGAGCAGGTCCAAATTTAGCATAAATTCCCAGAAGTTCGGCATTTGCACAATGGAGCTGCAGCAACAGAATAATAACAGTCAGGTTGGACATGTGGACAAATTTGCAATAGGAAATTTGCATGCATAGCCCTATATATCCACCCTCCATTTCCATGGAATACTCAAATCATTTTCAGCTAGTTTATTTATAAAGCATATTTTGGGAATGCGTATCGGAGATGTAGTTGTATGTGGTGGGATCATGTCTTTAATTAGATCATCAGAACTGCATTGACTTTGCCTATGAAGAACAAATGCAACTCTGGTGATCTAATTAAGACATGCTTTCACCATATACATAAAAGGAGCTGATCTATGTAGAAGTATTTGATAAACATAGCAGACTTCCAGACAATAGGAAAGATCTTGAACACAATTCTGTTTTCATAATTTAGTTTGGAACATGATATGTTCATCAGAAATAAAATGCATACAATTCTATTTGACAATTTGCATTTGATCTCAGCAATTAAATTGTACGTGAACTTCTGCTTTTTCACAATATAGCTTTGATTTCACTTAAAGGTTGTCCTTACAGGTCATATCTCTTATCAAAACTATTATTCTCTAAATAATTTTTTATATTATTAGGGAAAACTCAACAAGCTATCTAGACCATTCAGAAGTACATGTTTAAACTGTATAAACCGTAACATCTTCATGTTTTCTTGAATGCTTCTGAGCTACGGGCAGAGTAGCATTTGTTAGAATAATAAACATACGTTAATTGTGGTTTAGTTTGCGGATGGTTATGTCCGATTAGGCAGTCAGTTTGTAGTCAGTTTTATTTTTGTTTTATTTTTTTATGTATAAAACTTTCTGCCATTCTCTTTGCTTAATACAAGAGTTTCTTTTTGCTGTCTCAGAGCTCAGGTTGGTTGTGGGAGATTTGAAATCTTAGAAAAGAGTACGAAGAGAAGACCAAGGCAAGAAGAGAGGATCGCTGCAGAGAAGACCAAGGCCAGAAGTGAGAATCGCTGCAAGGAAATTGCCATGCTGCTGCACAGATAGTGTTTTTGTTTGTGTTAATGATGGTACAAACACAAATTGATTCAAAAGGAGATTGCTGGGGAGTCAATTAAATGCATTTTTGAAGTTGGGTCAGGTTTTGTTAATTCTGTTTTATTGAGTAATTTTTTTCAGTTTTTACCGGCAACAATTATGAAAAGGAATACTGCATAGTCAGTCTGGTTAGAAATGGTATTTTAAACTTGTGTGTTTTGGATTTTTTTGCAAGAAGATTATTGTTGGTAACATAATATTTCAATTATCAGATTTTTGAGATTGATAGGGGGATTAAAATGCAAAGAAAATTTGTTGAAAAAGTTAATATTGCAGGTCATCGGGTCTGTTAATTTCTATTTTTGATGGGGCAAATTTTGCTTATTGGAGTACACAAATGCAAACTTTGTTGAAATCTAAAGGCTTGTGGAATATAGTTACTAAATGGTATGAAGTACCTGAAGATGTTGATGCACTAACTAATCAGTAAAAACAAGAATTACAGAATGAACAAAAAGACAATGAAGCTTTATTTTTAATTCAAGGTGCAATAAGCTAGTCAATCTATCCTAGGATCTGTGGTGTTAATCATTCAAAAAAGGCTTGGAATATTCTTGTAAATGCATATCAAGGTGCTCACACAACAAATTTGCAAACATTAAGGAAATGTTTTGAAAACATTAAAATGAGTCAAAATGAATCCATTAATGAATTTCTTACTAAAGTTGAAGGGATGATAAACCAGATGATAATTTTAGGAGATTATGTAAGTAATCAACATGTGAATGAGAAAATTTTAAGTTTTCCTTCCAAATTTGATAATGTTGTTTCTACAATAGAAATTTCAAAAGGTCTTGCATCCATGGAAATTGATGAATTAAGTGGCATCTAAGGCAAACATAAGAGGAAAAAGACATTTAAGTTTTCTAAGGGAAATGACTATCATTCCAAAATTGAGCATAGAGGTGAGTCTAATAATAACTATAGAGGCGGGGGCTATGATCATGGACAAGGTTCTAGTTTTTCTGGAAGTACCAACTACAGAGGTGGAAGCAAAGGGAGACGCAGGGACATGGTAAAGACAAAAGGCATGTCCAATGTTTCCATTGTAATAAATTTGGTCATTATGAGTCTAAATGTTGGCACAAGCAATCTGCTCATAGTACTATAGAAGATAAACAAAATATGTTTCTTTCATGTTTGAATACAAGTTCTAATGAAGAAACTTTATGGTATATTGACTCTAGTTGTTCCTCTCACATGACATCTAATGAAAATTTATTTATTAATTTGGATGAAAAGCATAATAGTAGTGTTGTTTTGGGGGACAATCAATCACATGGGCTAAAGGAAAGGGAACAATTGACATAGCAAATGAAAATGGTAAAATTAAGCATATTTCTGATACTTTGCTAGTTCCTACTCTAAACAAGAATTTGTTATCAATTGGTTAGATGCTTGAATAGAATTATCAAGTTGTTTTTGATATGAATGAATGTGTTATTAAGGATAAGTCACAAAAATATGTAGGGGTTGCACAAGCATGTATGACTAGTGATTGTATGCTTCCTCTTCATTTTTCTTCAAGCAAGCAGGTTATGAGTACTATAGAGGTACATGATAGTTAGTTGTGGCATCAAAGGTATGGACATCTTAGTTTTGGTGGTTTATTTTTGCTTAAAAGGAAACATATGGTTGAAGGATTGTCATTTCTTAAGAATACACAAGACATATGTGAAGAATGTTTGTTTGGAAAACAACATAGAAATAATTTTTTGATTTGTTTGTCAAGAAGGGAAAGAAAACCACTTGAAGTCATTCATATTGATTTATGTGGTCCTATGGAAACTCTTTCACTAAATAAATCCAAGTGTTTTCTCACTTTCATAGATGTTTTTTTCTAGTAAAACATGGATTTACTGTTTGGCTAATAAATCAAAAGTTTTTGATAAGTTTGTTGAGTTTAAACAACAAGTTGAAAAACAAAGTGGTGAATTCATTAAGGTCATCAGATCAAATAATGGGGAGAGTACAAGTCTAATGTATTTTTTTTATTTCTATAGAGAATGTGGGATTCATAGAAAATTTAGCACTTCCTACACTCCACAACAAAATGGAGTTGTTGAAAGAAAAAATAGAATTATAGTTGAAATGGCAAGAAGAATTAATGAAAGAAAAGCATCTAGATAAATCCTATTGGGCATAGGCAGTCACTACCACCGTTTATTTGTTGAATAGGAGTCCCACAAAAGTAGTTCATGGAATGACTCTTGAACAAGCTTGGTATGGTTTTACACAATCTATTGCTCATCCAAAGGTGTTTGGTTGTGTTGCTTATGTGCATATTCCTAAGGAAAAAAGAACAAAATTGGATGAAAAAGTATTAAATGTATTTTTATTGGTTATGGTTATGAGAATAAATCTTATTGATTATATGATCCTATTGTTAATAAGTTAATCATAAGTAGAGATGTCATATTTGATGAAAGATCACATTATACTCCTAATGAAAAGGTTCAAAATATTGAGATTGATTTGAAGAACTGTAATCCTCCTATGAAAGTTGTAGGTGAAGAGGAATCTCATGTACATGTGTTTGATGAATCAAAATTCATTGACACACGCTTCATCCTCCAATGAAAAGAGTAGGAAGTATCAAAAATATCAACACAGAATTGAGAAAAATCACCACATCACTAATGCTAGATACTAATTTTGATCAAGTGACTACAAGATCTCATAGACAAGTTAATTATGCTCTCATGACTCATGTTATGCAGAATGATGAACCAACAAATTTTATAGAAGCTAGTGCAAAGGAAGAGTGGGTTGTAGCTATGAACAGTGAAATGGCATCCATTGAGCAAAATGACACTTGGGAGGATTGAATTGACACATGGCAAGGATGTTGTTGGTACAAAGTAGGTTTATAAAACAAAATATAAATCTTATGGGTCAATTGATAAATATAAGGATAGATTGGTTGCTAAAGGATACTCTCAATAGGAAGGTATTGACTATAGTGAAACTTTTGCTCATGTAGCCAGGATGGATAGTGTTAGGTTAGTCTTGTCCTTAGTTGCTCACAATGGATGGAATGTTTATCAAATGGATGTTAAAAGTGATTTTTTGAATGGTTGTATTGATGAGGAAGTTTATGTCTCTCAACCTGAGCAAGCTTTTGAGTTCCTTCAAAATAATTTTTTTTCTACAAGTTGAAGAAGGATTTATATGGTCTCAAACAAGCACCTCACACATGGTACTCTAGAATTGATTCTTATCTTCAGAAAAAAGGTTTTGTAATTTAAATTCAATATGATCCTAATCAAGTTATATTCAACATTATGGTGAGGATATTCTACTTTTTGTTCTATATGTGGATGATCTCATATACACTAGGAATAATTCATCTTTGTTTCCTAAATTTAGAGCAACTATGGTTTTAGAATTTGAAATGACTCATCTAGGACAAATACATTGTTTTCTTGGTCTTGAAGTTTGACAACATAGAGATGGTCTATTTTTGTCTCAACAAAAGTATGTTTTAGATCTTCTTCAACAGTTTCATATGTAGGATATCAATCTTGTGGCCACACCCATGGAGGTTGGTGTTAAGTTGTCTAATTTGGACGATTCCCCTTCTGTAAATCCCACTCTCTATAGGAAATTAGTTGGAAATTTTCTTTTTTTTGACCACTACTAGACCAGATTTTACATATGCAGTAAGTTGCATCTCTAGGTTCATGTCCACACCCAAGAAGAAGAAACATTAGGGGACATCTAAAAAAATTCTTAGGTATCTTTGAGGAACAATGCATTATGGTATCTATTTTCAACATTCCAAGGAGAGTATGTTGGTTTACCATACTGATTCTAATTGGGTAGCATTCATAAATGATCGAAAGTCTACTTCTAGTTATACATTTAGTCTTGGTCTTTTTTTTTTTAATCATTGATACCTTCAACATTACATGTGTGTATCTGGTAACAAATAACTATAGATGCTCTTTACTTATTTAATCACTAGCCTAAATTGACAAATCATGCCTTCAAATTTTCTCTTGCAATTCATCTCATCTAGTCATACTACCAAATCAAAATGCAATTCTACCTCTTCCATTTTGCATTTTTCATTGATTCCATCTCATCTTGATCACAACCCTTAAACAAGGGTTATGCTTGGCTCCATATTACTTTTAGAGAACTTTTTCTTGAACACTTCATCTTCATCACAATTTATTATTATTGTATTTGATTGATTTAAATCATTATATTGCAATACTGGTAAATGTTTATTGCATTGTTATCTTTCCTCCAAACTTATGCAAGGTGAATTTTTTGCATAGGTGATTTGATTTTTCCTTACAATAGATTTTATTTTTAAAGAATTTCTAATTAGTTATGGATAAGTATTGTACATACAACTACCTATGGATGTGGCCTTCAGAGAAGCTCTTTTTAGTTTACTGTCATACCCTTAAATTTTAACACTAATAAATAGTTTTAAAAATCATATTATATGAGAAAGGCAAGAAATTTCTTTACTCTGCCAAAAAAAAAAAATAGTTGATTGCTCCTAATGAACAATAAATCTCAAGGGGCCAAGTTTTCTTTGACTAGCTAAACAAGAAGCATTTGTTTCCCCAGTGGGAAAGGTTTTTCAATGATCTATGGAGGTTAACATAGTTCTATGGTATAATCAAATCAAGTCACTTTTCCAAATATTTATCAAATGATGGGGAACCTAAAAGAGTTCTTTAGTATGATCAAGTGAAGCCATTTTAATTATAAACATGTCCATAAGATTAAGATGCACTTTCTATTATATACTACTAATTTATCATTCATTATCATTATTTCCAGCAAGGATGAAATTGTATTTCATTACTTCTTCCATGTGATGGTACATATTTTATGTTTAGCCTAAATATTTTGGCAAGAAACTAATCTAATAGAATGCACCCCAACCATGAACAGACAAATAGCCTAGGTATCAAATCTGAGAAATAAAACCTAAAAACTAATTCCTCTTAGACCAATGTTAATTTCTTCTCTAAAGTATCAACCACCAAATGCTAACCCTAAATACTTATTAATCAATGGCTATGATCAAATATGGTATCAATAACGACACATGGTAATTGATTGATTTAAGTATAGGGCTAATAATTCACAATAAAGAGTGTCTACTAGTAGCATGAAATGAATTTTATTGATAGACATGATTCATTAATTTGGCATTTGTTGAGCTTTATCATTTTGATTTGGTGCATAGCTCTATTGGAATATTAAGGTTTACATTAATAAAGTCATTTTAGTGACTTGTTTATTTTTTTATTAAATAATTAGTTACATTTTCCTAATTTGATATTCCCAAAGTTATGTTTGAAATGCTTTATAAAACCAATATTGCAACACATTCAAATAGAACTCTCCATAATACTATTATCATTTTATATTTGATACTATTCAAATGTAATTTTTTATTTATTTTTCCAATAAACTGCTTCAGAACATAATTATTTTGACATTTCAAAACTCTACATTTTTTTTTCACCCTTTGACCCATTTTCACTTCCCCATAAACCTGAGCTTTATGGGTGGTTTATCTGATACCTAATACTTGTTGGCAAGTTCTCTCTTTCCTTAGATAGGTAAAGAGGGTGTTGGACATAGAAATAAGTTATCCTAATATGAACTTTCAATAGAGTCCTCTTGATCCATGCTCTAGTATCCACCTAAAACCCTCCCTCCATTATTGGCATTTCTAGTTGCCTCTAAATTATCCTAGATGTTGTGATTCCTATTTTACTACATTTTTGTTACCTTCCTTTTCTTGAGAAGTGACTTTCTTTTGTCATTTCTTCTTTGATTTACCTCATTTATTTCTTTTGTTGCATGCCTCTCTTGCCAAGGACTTCCATTGTCACTTTGTTATCCTAATTTTTAGGCTCTGGTTTTATTGTGTCGAGTTCTTATTTTTTGACCAATTTCTAGCCAAATGTCTATATTTAGAGTAAATTTTACATTAGAATGGTAATGTTCACATGGCTATCAATTGTCTTTGAGTGATCATGTGTAATCATTTAAGTTGGTAGGCCATTTATTTACTTCAAAATTGATACATACTCTAGCATATTTTGCAACTTTCACTTTCATTTCTTGCAATAATAAATAGGGAAACAACTGAAGTAGCTAATGGTTATGTTATTGCTTTTTAAAAAGATGGTAGGCCATTTCTTGCAACAATAAATAGGGAAACAGTTGGAAGTGGCTAATGGTTGTGTTATTGCTTTTTTAAAAGATGCTTTTTGTCACAGTGCAGTGTTGAATGGAAAAAGATAACAAAACTAAATGATCTTTTGTTCCTCGTAGTTGGTCTTTTCCAACAAAATGTATAGGGATTATCTAACCTAATAAAAAAGGTTAAAATTCTTACACATTGCAAATTGTTAGAAGAGACACATTCCTATATAATTATCATGAACTTCTAATTATGATCATTGACCTTCACAATTATATGGATTTGTAGTTTTTAAACTTTTAAATTTAAAAATTAAATAACAATATTTTTATTAATGTTTAGTTACAAGATTTAAAAATAATTAGTTATATTATTATTTTAATAAAGTGAATCTTTTTCAAATCTTGTTTTGATTAGATGAAATGGAAAAGGGTGTGTACTCAAAAAAAGATCAATCATAGAGACAAGTAGAACAAGTCTCACTGATTGGCTCAGATCCCAAACAAAGACCAACAAAGCTTTTGACCAGAGTAAAGAATTGGAAACAAGTAGGAAACAAGGGACTCGGCTCTAAACAAGAGACCTATCCCTCAAAACACTAGAATGAGTAAGGGAAGGGGTAGAGGAAGGACTTTTTTGCCTACGATGAACAACAATTCAAGCAATACAATCATCTAAATTTCCACTAGAAGAGGATACAAGAGGAGACACCACTATGGGATGACCCTCAATACACCTCTTCTAAATCTTGTTGATAGTTATTAATCTTCATAGTATAAGACAAGACATATACATATTTTCATGATGAAAATTTTCATGAAAGAAAAGTATGTATTGATATTTATGGTATTAAAATCTATATGATGTGATGTCTTTATTGTCTATTGTCATATTTTTATTAATAGCACATGAAACATGTGTTACATAAATTTTCTAAAAATTATTATATTAAAAGTAAAAAAAATTACTTAAAAGTTATAGTTTAATTGATTGAATACATAGTATATTTCTTAATTTGACCATTTAGCTTTTAATACAATATAAGAAATTAGGCTAAGATATACTCCCATTTAAAATATTATCACTTAATACATTCATAGTTTAAAAACTAAAAAGTTTATAGATAGGAAATAATAAAATTTAATGGCTACATTGATAATCCAACCTAGAGAGGAACTGATAAGATAATCCTACCTCAATTAATAACATCAAGTTTCCATAATCCATGTAATATTACTTTTGAGTTTGATTGTGTTGGTGTTTTTTGTATTGACTTTAGATCATATTTTGTGATCCATAGTAGAGAGTTGAAGGATAAGAAATGATTTTGTAGCAAGACCCGAGCAAGCTAAGAAGGAAGAGGGGTGAAGAAAAGAAGGACAATAAAAAATTATTAAAAATTAAAAACCAAGTGAAGGGAATGACTAAATTAATTTTATTAACTAATATAAAATTATAATAGTTATAAAAAAGTTATTAGAGCTATAAAATTATATAAATAAGATTATTATATTAATCTACTTAATAAGGTCAATTATTATAGTTCAAGAAGAAAATGAGTGAAATATAACATATTATTGATATTTACAACAACAATATAACAAGAATGAAAGAGAGATTAAAAAAGATTCAATCATAAATAAAAACATATAATAGTTAAAAAAAAATTGAACTATAACAATATATAAATAAGATTATTATATAATATGTTGATAATTACAATGACAATTTTAATATTTCTTTCATTCTTGTTATATTGACATATAATATATTGATAATTACAATAACAATATTGATAATTACAATGACAATTTTAATATTTCTTTCATTCTTGTTATATTGTCATTGTAATTATCAATATATTATATATCAATTGTTTTCTCTTTGAGCTACATTAATCCAGTAATATAATAATCTTCTTTATATATTGTTGTAGCTCCAATTTCTTTTTTTAACTATTATAATTAGATAACTATTATATCTTCTTATTTATGATGAAATATTTTTTAATCTCTCTTTCATTCTTGTTATATTATTATTGTAATTATCAAAATATTATATTTTAACCATTTTCTTCTTGAACTGTAATAATTGATCTTATTAAATAGAATAATATAATAATCTTATTTATATATTTTTATTACTCCAATAACCTTTTGTAAGTATTATAATCTTATATTGCACAACTTGAAGGTACCAACTGTTTTGTAGGAATTAATAAATATGGAACGCCAGCAATGACCAGCTGCCTGATTTGACAAATCCTGAGAAGTGGCGGATACTACTAAAGTTAACATAACATGTTATGTTATTTAGTGCCCAAAAAACAATATAAATACACCATATAACTACACAATTACAACATACAAAGCATTCTTTTCATTATACAGCTTAAGCATGGATAGCCTGAAAGAAGATAGAGAAGATGTGAAGCTTCTAACAGCTTGGTTCAGTCCCTTTGGCATGCGAGTTATGATTGGGCTTGAAGAAAAGGGAATCAGTTATGAGTATGTGGAGGAAAACCCGCTGAACAAGAGTCCCATGTTGCTGCAAATGAATCCTCAACACAAGAAGGTACCTGTTCTCCTTCATAATGGGAAGCCTCTTTCAGAATCTCTGGTAATTCTCCAATACATGGACCACGCTTGGAATTCTCCTCACTCTGCCTTTCTTCCCTCTCATCCCTATGACAGATTTTGTAGACAAAAAGGTAAGTCGACCCACTAATCTGATTTAGTTTCTAAGATTGTTTTTCATCGCAAGACTTTTATGATAAATTCTCCCATTTTCAGTCTTTATTTTTAATGGAGGATTTCATATCATCTTTATGTTTGTTTTGTTATCATATGAGAGCATGAGTTTATGTTGATATCACTTTAACTGAGAGTTAAGGACTGAGGAGTTTCCATTTTGTCAAAATTGGTCAGGACACAATCCCGGCCTCATATGATTTTCCATCACTCTCACCAATTGTGCTCAACCAATTGAACTCCAACCCTTTAGTGCAGGTTTTTGTTTAACTGTAATATCATTGAGAAACTCATAATTTGTAAGATTGTTTTTCTATTTACTTTATATATATTATTATCCATAATCCTACACATTCAACAATTCAATCAAGTGATCTCTATTATGAAATATTCATATTTTTACCATTAAACACTTTAAAAAAAAACACATTTGATTATTGAATTATCCTCAACTATATTTTCCATGATTATTTTTAATAAATATATTGATAACAATACATGTATATAATTAAATCTTTGAACAACCTTGGCTCCAGCTTAATGTGCTAGATAAATATATTATGTTCATGCTTTTGCTAATGCAGTCCTTATTTGTGTATGACAATGACTTTATTTTAGGTTTGTACACCTGGACTGGAGATATTTAGAACCAAAGGAGAAGTACAAGAAGCTGCCAAAAGCGAATTCTTACAAAATTTAGCAACATTAGAAGGAGAGTTGAAAGGAAAAAATTACTTTGGTGGAGATAAGTTCGGATTGGTGGATATAGTATTTGCTCCTTTTATTTCATGGTTTGATACATTTGAGAGTTTAGGAAGGTTTAAGATTCATTTGGAGGAGACATTTCCAAATATTTGTGCATGGAAGAAGAGATGTTTGTTAAGGGAGAGTGTGAAAAAGGCACTTCCTACCTCTGAAAAAGTGTTGGCTATTGCAACTGAAATTAGAAAAGTTATATTAGGTGAGACTTGAAAGTTTAATTTGAGAGATTGTAATAAGTGAAAAAAGACTTGATCTTTTTATATTAATATTTGTACAAGTGGTATTCTTTGAATACAATTGCAATAAATTTACAGATCACAATCTCTTCATTTATTAAGTAATCTATTTTTCAGAACATTAATATTATGGTTTTTACCATTTATTGTAAGTTCAATTTAAAATTTTTCAAGTAATTATTATGTTTTATCTTTGTATTGAATTTATATGAAAAAGTTGAAATATAATTCTATTTTAAAAAAATTGGCCTAGTAGTCTACCAAGGTAATTATATGGCTTAATTTATTAATTATTATCTTACTTTGAAGAAAGTATTATACCAACTTATTCTCTCAAGATTGACTTATTAAGCTTATTGTATATCGCTTTTGGTCATCCAATTTAAAATAACTTCCCTAATTTTAATTTATATTTCTATTAAAAAATTATACCTTTATTTGTATATAATTCATATTAATTTTGTTATACTATAACATTTTAGTATAACATTTTTTAATCATATTTCATGGAGAATATTATTCAAAAAAATTAAGGGTAAAATTTAATGCCAACACGTGATCATTTTTTACTTCCTTTATATGTTTGATGGAGAAAATAAATTAATTATTATGTATAAGGTAAACAATGAGAAATATACTTGTTCAATCATCCCATATCTATTGATCAAAAGTAAAAAACTATTTCTAGAGATGTTTTAATTAATTAATTGGGGGATTCCATTAGGCCCCTTGCCCTTAGATATAATAGAATTGAATAGTTTTATAATACTTAGTACAATAATGACCATAATGATCTCACAAGAGAGAACACCAAAATACCATGTAAAACATACTTGGAAAAACTAACACCAAAGAACTATCTCACTACATTGTCAAAACCTACTTACTACAATGAATATAAACCCATATGATCACAGTGAGCTAGAAACACCATAACTAGGGATTCAAAAATGATCTAATGATTCATATTGAATTATCCTCACCTCAAATTATTCAACATGAATGACACTTGCCTACTTTATCACTTTCTCCTAAGAGACATGTGTTGACACAATGAGACAAAAATGGACCACCATGGAAATGTTCTTGTATGTGTTACCCTTTATGAACGTGGTTTCCATAGAAAACAAAGATGGTAAAATAATTCACTACCTTGAGGGGTAAATTGTAATGGGTGACCATAAGGCTAACTAAGACTTTTTCAACAACTCCATAAAAATATTTAAGCAAATGTAATTCCATCCAAATAATTGTAGGATCTAGTGGCATGATTAGTCAATTTTCTTAGGGGATATTCTTCTTTTGTCACTTTTACTACACACACCTTGAATCCCAAGCTCTTCACCTCCATCACAACCATCATATCACCAAATCGATCTAGTAAAAAAAGAATTTAAATAAAATAAAAAATCCTTGCATTAGGAAAAACCCCTATCATATTCACCATGAATTCCTTGTGTATAGTTTCATTTGGCCTTGAAGACCCAAATACCCATTCCTTGTTCACCTAATATCTCCTTGATGAACCATAACAACATAATATTGTTGTAGGTAAAAATGGCTTTCAATCTTTTTTTGAGACTCTTGCCTTTCATATAGGGTTTTGATCTTTATTAGAATACCAACTACTTTCCATGAAAAATAGAAAATACCTTAAAACCCACAACCAAGAAACCTATATCACTCCTAATTGATAAAATTATAATACATGCTAGAACCCGTTAACCAATTAAATATAACTACTTTATACATAGAAAAATCCACCCTCATGTATTCTACCAAATAATACTTGTATATAATAAACACACAATCCAAAGATAAATAATATTAGAAACAAAAGGATCCTAAAATATTGCATAATGAACATCTATTGACCTTTAGTCTATGGACCAAATAGTCCAAATAAATACATAATAAAATCAAAGGGGTCTATGCCATATTATAATGTCCCATTTTTTAATTACTTACATTTAAGAGTGTTTGGGTCACTTTTCTAGTTTTGGTAGGATTTGGGAATTAAGGCGTCACAACCTTTGTAATTACCTAATTTTATTATTTAACTATTTGGAAATTTTTTATACTTACATATCATATTTTAATAGTATTTTATTTAATATGTGTGTTGCATCTCAAATGGGGTGTTGAAATTTGTTTAAGGTATCATTCTTCCCTCTCTTAGACCTTCAAATTTCACTCTACCATCATCCCTCTAGTAGAAAATATTAGCAAGGATATTGATATCTCATTCTCCATGGTTCTATTTCCTTATCATTGTAGGCCTATGGACCTTTTCTTCCATTTTCATCCTAGTATCCCTACATTCCATTCCCTAAAAAACCTAACCTTGGACCTTTAAAAAAAGTAAAACCAAGATACCAAGTGAAGAACATTTGAATGAAATCCCTACTTGCAATTTAATGATCCCTATTGTAAATATGCCCTTTGGAATTGGAATCCTTAGACCCCTAGTCCCTCTTACAATTTCACCTTTAGCATGCAAGTTCCTAGACTCCTATTCTCTTTTATAACAATATCCCTCAAGAACGCATTTCCTAGGCTACAAATGATTAGGGATGTGATTAATGACCTTAAATGAATGTGATAAGATTAATGAAGACTCTAAAATTCCCATAAATAGGTGTGGGAAGCATGCTATGCCTTCAATCTCTATCTATGATGATTAGCCTCATTAGTTTGCATCTTTTACCATTTTATCATCAAACCATGACCTTAATTTATAGGTTTGAGCACTGGTGTTCATTTGTTGGATGTGAGTATGAAAACCCCTAATTTTTAGAGATCAATGGATGAAATCCCACTAATTTCCAAAATATTGGAGGATCCTTTGATTTCCTAAGGGAAAATTTATATGGAGCTTTCCATCTATATTTCAAGTTTTGAATATTTTATAATTTTGGATATCATTAAGAATTGATTTTTAATAACTATAATATTTTAAATCAATAAAATTTTCAACAAATATTTGCAATAATTTCAAGCATAAATATATTTGAACGAAATATTCAATTCCATCTTATTTTTGTGTGTAAATATATTTTATTTGTTATGGATATTGTGGATCTAAGCATTTCACATTAGGATTTATTATAATCATTTTAGATTTAATTGTTTTTCATAAATATTTTTTATTGATGTCATCATAGTGGTATTATAGTTTCATAATTATTTATCTTAGGATCATTGATGTTGTAAAGTGCCTGAGCATCTTGGAAATCTTGTATCACTTTAAAAATAGTGGCTTTGTGGTTCATTTTAGCTATTTGTTCATTTATTATTTGGTGGTTATCAATTTGGTATAGAGAAAGTTAGCACTTTTTACTATGATTTTAAGTTGGCTTTTCCAATTTCATTAGTGCTTTTTAGAGTGTGAAATGGATATCATATTAAATTTTGAGGAGAATTAGATAAAATGAAAATCATTGTTTAATTTGTGAACACTTATTGGGATGATAGTTTTATGTAGTTGTAATATTTTCCATTTGTGACAAATTGTTTGGATCTCACAAAGTTGCATAGGAATATTTATAGATATTTATTGAATCATTTAAGATGCATGTTGAGAACCATGTAGAGGTTCTCCACCATTTTACTATTTGAGTATGGAAGTTTTGTTATTTCTAGCCAATGACATGTTTAATGGGGTATTATGTGTTGTACAACCTTGTGGCTAACACTGATAATTGAGGAGGTTATTTGTACATGAGAGAGGATTGTTTGGAAGTGATTGAAGACCTGTAATGAAATATGTAGACTAAAAATGTGAGGTTCAAGATGGAGAAAGTGAGAAGGACTAAAGTCTAGTATGATATGGAGCACAATCTAGAGGGAACTAATAGTGTGACATTCAAAATGGTAGTGGAGGTCATTGCTCTAGAATAGTATTTAAGGTAAGTGCAATTAAAATATCATTGTCATAAGGGTAATGCATGTAGCCTATATAGTAAGGTTGTGAAAATTAGAATCATGGTTGTAATCATGGAAGTTTGATATCAATAAGATTTTATTTTTACTATGGTGAAATTCTATTTTTTTTAATATTTTTTGTTTTTACAACATGGCTAGATAGTCCTTTATTGGATCCTCTAACTAGTATGAATGCATAATTTATGGTATTAGAATAAGGCATCTTTAAGAAAGATTTTTGGGTAGAATATCCCTAGATCTTATTGGTTGTAAGTAGCTCACTAAGATATGGTAGTCCATAAGAATCTTGTAAATAGAGAACTAGCTATGAGGCAATGGATATGAGTGATAATGAGCATATCATTTTTTGAGATATATTTCTCATCAATTCAAGATTTCATCAAAGAGATTACATGTTATTTTTATTTGGATATGAGTGATTATGAGCATATCATTTTTTGAGATGTATTTCTCATCAATTCAATATTTCACCGAAGAGATTACATGTTATCAATGTTTTTTTTAGACTGGAGGAGATGTATGAGATGTTGAAGGCTATGTAAAAAAGAATATGTATTTGAGCAAGATTTTTGGAGGAACCCAAAACCTAGGGCTAAGGAGAGTGATAGAACATAAGACCAAAATCATGTAGAATCAAATGGAAGTGAAGAGGATAAGGAAGAGGGGACGTTGAAGGCCATAACCAACATTGGTAAGAGGACTAGAGTAAACATTCCAAACTATTTTGGAAAATTATATCTTGAGGAGTTGATAGAGTAGGTCATTGATCTAGAGGAGCATTTTTAGTATGAGGATATTATGGACCCAAATAGGGAAATTTTTTTGAAGATCAAGATGAAAGGTTATGCTACAATATGGTGGAGGGAATTCCAATAAGAGTGGAATATAAAATATAATTATATTGTTGGAAAGTGGCACTGAATCATGGAGAAGTTAAAATCCAAGTTTATTCCAAAAAATTACTAGTTAGAGCCATTGAAGGAGCTACATGTAATTTTTGGTAAATAAAAATGACTATGAAGGAATTCATTAAGTAGTCCTATAAGCTAAAATTATGGTCCATAAATCATGAAGGAGCTAAAACGGTGGAAAATTTTATCAATGGCCTAAGGGAGTCAATTTAAGAGGAATTGGGTGTGTCAAATATCTATACAATAGAGGAGGCTTACCAATGGGCACTCGCCATAGAGAATAAGTTGAATAGAAATTTGGGAGAGAGGAAAATAAAAAGAGGAGAATAACTAGAGTGGTAACATGAGGTGCAACAATAGAGGTTCAACTTCAATAAGTTAAGGGAGATGCATCTAGTACTATAGCAAAAGGGAAGGCTAAAGTTCCCACCATAGAGAGAAAGATGATGAAAGTTCCTATTGCAATAGTAAGAGATCATATGACAATAGCATGTATTGTAGAGGTAGATATTTTGATAGATTCTACCATAAATATGAGAGGATTTATGATACATATCATAGACATTTCATACAAGGAAGTAGATGGTATTCTCAGTAAGATAGAGGAGGATATATGGAAAAGGTAGAAATCCTTCAAAGGGGCCTATTTCAAGTGTGGTGAAGGAAATATGGAATTTGAGTGTCAAGGAAAGAGGGTAGAAGATAGTGCATGGTATGTGTATGGGTATAAAAGAATTCATGTCTTAGAAAGGGGTAGAATATTCAAATTTTTTTGAAGAGCCTTAAGGAGTGCTAGGAGGGATGAACTTGCACAAGGAAGTAGGTTTTTTAGGACTAAATGCAAGGTAGTAGTAAATTGTACAATGCTATGGTGGATAGTGGAAGTACAAACAATTTGGGGTTGAGAATGACGAGGCATATTTACCTATATAGGATTGGTTGGTTGCATTGATAAGCCACAATACTAGAGGGAGAAGAGTGATTGGTGAGGTGTAACATAAGAATGCATTATGATGAAGTATTATAAAGCATTGCATCAATGGTTGTGTTTCAAATATTGTTAGGGAGTATTTAAAAATTTCATAGAGATGTGTTGTATGATGTGAGGGACTATATAATGGAAAATACAATAGGATTATGAATGATACTAGGCCAAGATGATGTAGCACATAAGATGATATGTGGAATATAGTACCCCAACTACAGAAGTGTAAGCTAGATGATATGGCAAGTGGTGAAGCTGAAAGTTTTAATAGGGTGGATTGCTTGAAGCATACTTGAAGAGGTGGAAGGAATGAGTTGAGAAAGCAATAGGTTGGAATTCCTAGGTAAGGGTAGGCTATATATGAAAATAAGTTACTCATGTTTCTATAATAAACATTGGTGTCATAGGGGAAGTAAGTAAGCATGAATCAATCAATTAGAGCCTAAAACACTAAGAATTCACATAATTGAGATCATACAAACCCATACTCAATGAAATTCATTCTTCAAAGACATTAAAAAGGTTTAATCTAAGAAATTGAACATAATTCAAAGCAATTAAACAATTAGAAAGTGAAAACCCTCAATCCCATTGTGGATTGATACATAATTGTGATATGAATTGTTCAATTGAATGCATAATCCATGTTGCAAAAGATTGATATGAGATGATGTGATTCACAAAATTGGCTCTAAAATGCTCAAGAAATGACTCAAGAATTCTAGTGAGTAAGGATGCTATAAATATTGTGAATGATTTCCATGTTGATGAAGGCTTGTTTTATAGATTTTGGAAATTTTGATCAACGGTCAAGATTTTATTTGAGTATTAATGGATGGGAGGAAATAAAGGAGGTGAGCGTGGATCAAGGATGATAAATGGTTGAGGATTCATGAGATCCCAAAATATCTCTTATTTCATAGAAATATGTTTGAAGATATTTTGAATTGAAGGGAAGAATTTGAATTTGAAAGGAATATTCTTTAAGAATATTCTTTGTACAAGTTGGAGAATTGGAGGAAAATTAGCCAATTAAACAAATATGGAAATTATTTAATTGTGAGGATGAGGAGAATTAAGATTTTTAATTAAATTATTGGGAATTATCTAATCAAGAGGGATTATTAGGATGAAAATGATGAATTAATCAAATAACCTTAATCATTTGATTAATAGGGGAATAAAATGAATTTAACTAAATAATTGGAAATTATTTAATTAAATGGTAGAATTAGGGTGAAAATAAGGAAAATGATGTTGTTAGGTGAAATCAAGATGTGTGATATGCTTAGGAAAATTTTAGGTGTTTTTATTTTTCCCCTCATTGAAGTAATGTACCCATTGCATTGTTTCAAAGACCCGATGCTACTCAATTTTTTTTTTTAAATTCCCTTGATTTTACCTAATTCCCCATTGTGCCCCAATGGATGAAGAAATGTTGGGGTGTTACTCCCTCAAGAGATTGAATGAAAAAAATGATTTTTTAGGTTGAGATCGTGACATGGTGACGAGAGTAGTTCTACTAAAAAGAGGACAAAAAATAAGTCCTAGGAAGCCTCAATACTAATTAGAACTAATAGCCAAGGCTAGAAAAATGAGTTTCAGGGTGAAACCCTAGGTTTTTCTAGGCATATATGTTCATTTGGGTGAAGTTCATCCTCATTTTCACACTTAGCTTTGTGAGTTTAGAGAACCCTTGAGATATTTTTTCTTCCAGATCCTGTGGAGCCACTAACATTATGGTACACATTGTTCAAGTTGTACACCACATAGACCATGTTCTTGAGTTCTAGTGGCCAACCGACTCAGGACCCTCGATACATAATACTTTATTTTTTTCTTTTTCACATTTCAAAATAGATAAATGTACGCTAGAAGATAGGTTAACAAAGGTTTCATAGTTTAGTGCACTGATTCTACAACCTAATGGTGTGCCTTCGCAACTTGGCATGATGCCTTTATCAAAATTGTCAAGGCTCTGCATTTGCACGGGGTTTTAGAAATGCAATAGACACCTTTGCAATAAGGTGACACATTTGAAAATTTAGGTTTGATGCCTTTTCAAAAATGAAATGCATATGAAAATACTTGACAGTGAGGCGCCTTTGCAAAAAGGTGACACCTTTGACTAGCAACATCGTGATTCCTTTGCAAAAGGATCGCTTTTATTTTTCTAGAAATTTTGACTTAGACTTTGTAAAAAAATTAGAAAATTGGTGTTGTAAGTGTAAGGAAACTTGCAACCATCTAATAACAATCTCCACATAACCCAAAAGAGAAATCTATGCAAATAAGTACTCAAAATCCATATGCAAGAGAATAGACAACATACCCATCAAATATGACACAAGATATGCCCTGGGAAAACCCTCAAGAGGGAAAAACCTACCCTCCAAAAGCGTCCATACTCCATCATATTATTCAGCAATAAAGCAATACAAGAGTTACAATGAATACCTCTAAAGCATCAAGCCTATCAATGCATCCTCATGTGTCCAAGCATGAATCCACACATCCCACATGTGCCATGCTTCACATATGCACTCCTCAAAAAGACTTAATAATGACAACCCATTTACTTAGCCAACCTTAACCACCAAAAATGTGCTTGCTTATATAGACTCAAGCTCACACAAATACAACCAAGTGGTAAGGTAAAACCATGTGCCACAAAGCCATGTGAACACAAAATCACTAATCCCTTATTTAATATTGGGTACTAAGTTTTCACTTTATTTAATATTTCCCCAATATTAAATTATTATCACGTCTCCCACACATTAAATAATAATACAATGTTACAATACAACATAAAGTGGTCCCCAAATAATTACCTAGTGTGAATAACCACACCACCCAGGTGCATCACAACTAAATAATTATTTAATTACAACATATAGTAAATCATTTTATGCAATGGTGTACAACACCATATCCCAACAGTAAGTGTTATGCTTGTAGGCTATCCTACACCCTATCCTTTATCGAGAGTGGAGGCAAAATATTTTAGAGAGGATCACCAACTTTTCCCACATTGAGGTCGAGTTCCTTCATATTTTTGGCCTATTCCATATTGCCTATATGCCTGAGAGTCGATTGCATCTTGCTCTTATCACTAAAATTTTCGAGCGATGACACTCAAAGACTTCATCTTTCCATTTTTTGAATGGGGAGGCCAATATTACCCTTGAGGATGTGTGGTGGATTCTACATTTTTTGATCCATGGTGAATGAGTGGTTTATAAGCCATATATATGATTTGAGGCTCTATAGTGAGTTTTGATGGACTAGAAGATTCAACTTGAGGAGGGAGAGGTGGACCTAAGAGAGTATGTTGGCATCATTAGCGATGTTACTATGGTGATGGTTGGACTGATCATGGGCCATTAATGCCAGATAGATGATCTCATAGGTTTATCCCTAGATGGGGGAGGGTCCTAGAGAGGATCCTAGAGGATGGAGTTGGCTTTACTTGGGGTCCCTACATATTGTCCCACCTATATCATGACATGCATCAATTCATGTACTGAGGTGCTACCATCTTATCGGTAGGTGCTACACTACTTCACATTTGGGCATGGGAGCACATTGCAGTGCTCAGACCTGCTTGCAACTTATGTTGAGAGCCTATGGATCCTTATTTTTTGAGATGATTTGATAGAGTTCACCTGGAGGCCATGGGTGGATGTAGAGGATTGGGATGATGATGCAAAGAATCTCCCATACTGTCAACAAACTCAGTGGCCTATTGGTCACACTCCATAGATTATAGAGAGGTACCTACTAGAAAGGGTGATGAGATAGTTTGAGGAGAGGTAGAAATTGTTGAGGGACGATTACCAGGTCATGTTTGCATGCACAATCAAAGAGATATTTGAGTGGGGGTTTGTGTCGATCATTCACATAGTTATAGATAATTTTGATCACCTTGCTCAAGTTCCAAGGGCTTATTTAGATAGTGATGATCGCAGGACCACCATTGAGTATGATACATGGTTCACCACACATAGGCCTCTCAGGTTTACAGACCTAAATGGGGGGATGTAGGTGGTAGAAAGTGTAGGGATGATTCCAACAAAAAATGGCAGAGATAGAGAATTGAGGCAGAGGCACCTAGAGTAGATGATTAGGGACAAGGTCAAGGCCCACCATAGGGACCACCAACATAGGTTCCACCATAGCAGTAGGTGGTAGTTGTTGCAAGTGCTCAGGATCAGAGACTTCATACTACACTATAGGAGAGGGACCATACACACCAGGAGCATGATGGTTTTTGAGTTGAAAAAGATCAAGCGCCAAGAGCGTGATGGTTTATGACAAGAGAGATATGGTCTCTTCGAAAAGCTAGCACATGCATAGATAGAGAGGGACCAACTCAAGGTTGAGTGGGATTAGACCCAATTTCAAAGAGATGTAGAGATGAATCGATGTCAAAAGGACAAGTTACAACTATCCTAGGAGACAACATAGAGGTAAAAACTAGAGGTTGTGGTATAGGCACAGATGATTTTTCTTTCTCAATATACATAGGCCATCAGTGAGGCCACCAATAATTAGACTTTGTATAATATGGTTGTGCCAACACATAGGTGACAACCTAATTATTCACAGAGGAGTACCATGGGTCATAGTAGATTAGAGGGATTAGTGGGTAGACCCTCACTAGCTCCATCAAATGGGAAATAGTGATAGCCTATGGGGCCTCCACCAAAGTAGCCTCCTCCCGATCGAGAGAATCAGGGAACCTTAGGATAGTTCGATTTGTACATAGATATTTTTTTGTATCCATATGTTTGATGTAGACAGATTTCATGAAGTATACACATTCATCGACTATGGATAGATTTATGTATATTTTGATATATATCACACATTTGATATGTATCGTGATAGGAATTATATATATATATATATATATATATATGTATGAGATGAGTGATGATTATGTGACCATGTTAGGGTATTGTTATATATTTATGATCTTTTATTTATAAGATCTAAAGATTAGATCAACACCCAAGACCACCTGGAAAAATAATGAAAACCTTCTACAAGAGAGTATGCAACAATATGAGCTTGCTTGATATTAAGACCTATCAAAATGATGATGAGGTACGAAGTATATTACAAAAGTGTACAACGACCTTCCTTATATAGGTAAGGTTAGGAATAGGATTGAACATGATTGTGACATTTTTCTTAATCCTATGACATGAGATGACTAACTAACTAACTACCTAGGAAATGATGCATAAAGCTAGATAAGATAAGTTCTAGAAAAGTTGACTAATACTTCAAGAAAGAATCTTATATTCTAAGTAAACTTAACATGTGTATAAGTCCCCTAATTACCTAGTGAGACAAATTACTATGTACAAGACTTTATATTCACACCAAAACCTCCCCTTAAGTGCACCTTAGGGAGAAGATTATTATGCAAAAATGAAAAAATGATGCAAGAATGGGTCCTAGCTACTAGGCCATATTAGGTGCCCATGTATAAATGAAAAAAGGAAATCTCTCACAAACAGAGCAAAGGAGAAAACCCAGTGGGACAAAACTCCTCCCCAAAATAGAAGAAAGAAAAAAACATGTGAGGAAGGATAGAGGACTCCATGATACCCTCCAAGTACACCATATGTCACATATATACATTACAAAATCCCCCCATAAGAGGGAAATAAATAGAATACATGATGTAGAGCAAGAGAGTTCATACCATCAACTTTCTATATTCTTGGCAATAATCAAGTACACAACTAAAATTCTTCATTCTTGAGGCAATCTCAATCCTTTAACCTTGAGCAACATGGGCCCAACTTACACAAATGGACTCCAATATCTAGCAGACTTGGTAACTGATTTCAACATGCTTAGATTCATCCCACAAACTCATTACAACCATCCAAATATCATACAACAATGATTTAAATCCAACCATAAACAAACTATGCATAGCTTTGTTCAAACATCAAGAAAACCATGTTTCTTTGACCACTCTCCCCCAAAATGAAACACACAATCTACCATAACTCATGAAAATGAATAAATGAATATTTTTACTTTAAATTGATTTTAGAACATGTAAAAATAGAACTTGTCACCAATTTTTATCACTTTTTTATGGTGTAATAAAAAGATATGAATTTTTCTTATCTGTTGGAAACCCTAGTTCCTGAACTGGGTAGTCTTCACCAAAATTGGCATAAATCAATCAAAAGCCAATAAAAATTGATCAAAAAAAGTGAAAATGAAACTATATTCACATATATAACATTTAAAACAAGTCTGAGATCTTTATTTGATCTGTACAATCCATACCATTCTCTGCAACAGCCTGCAACTTCCAGAGAAAACAATCCCATAGGGCTGCCAATGGTAAAATGATCATAAATTTCTCCAAACTCAATAAAAAAACACCAAACCAGTTGAAAATGAAAGATAGTTCATTCCTATATCAATAAAAATCAATTTCAGGTCTGTAAAACTTCATACAAAGCCGTACCATGTAAAATAACAGGGCAGAACATTGGAAATTACAGAAAAAATCATGTCTTCCTTCATAAATTCTTGTTCAAACTACATTCCAACCCCCAATTCGACTTGGAGGCCCATTTTTATTCTTGTACGATAAATTTATGCTTAAAAAAACCTACAACTACCATTTAACAACTTTTAACAAACTTAAAAAAAAAATCCATTTAACAAGAAGAGTTGTTATGACAACATTTGACAACTTTTGACAATGTTTTCACTTTTCAACTAAATGACACCAAACCTTCATCAATGACTCAAAATGACTTCAAACATATATAAAATGACTCATTCAACCTTATTACAACATTAAAACACCTAATTTAATGAATTTATACAATATGGCCTCATGGAGGCTTGAATGCAACAAGGTGCTCCTACACCACCACATAGGCCCCCCATAATGAAGTAGCTCCAAAACCATTGAAGAAAGTCAGAAGAAAAAGATATGATGGCCAATGCTGAATAAACCTCATCTCCATGAAGAAGCAAGAGGTAAGTAGCCTCAAGAATAAAATCTTTGAAGATGTGTCAAAATCCTCTGAAGATGCCTCAACAAAATTAGGTGTTACCCCAATCAAGGAAGAAGACAAAGAATTTGAAGAATCAAGAGAAACATCCAAAGATGAATGATCAAAAAGGAGAGAAAGCCCCTCAAAAAAGTCCTCCAAATCTGTAGAAGAAGTATGATACACCAAATTTGATATACCTTTCATGAAACCATTTTGCTTGAGTGAAAATCCAAAAAACTAAAAGTATCCTGCTCATCTGAAGTCTTGCTCAAATCTAAAGAAGAGAGAGATGCAACCTCATTACATGGCCAATGAATAGTGAGTTTTAGCCTCCACAAAAACCTTCATGTGAATTACTACCCACATTGGAGCTAGGAGAGTGATCCCTGGAACATTCACCATCAGGAATAAAATGAGAAAGTAATAGATATTTTCTAATGATTGACCCTACCCATTGCAACAAGTTGTTTGGTATTCAAATCTCGAATGAAGATTAAATCTGGAGTGAACTCAATTGATTTACCAATTTGTGCTATCTGATATATTAAAAGAATATTGTGCTTATATGAGGAATACAAATCACATTATTAAAGCTACCAAGTGACACATCAATAACCCCTTTACCAAATACATGAAGATAAACATCATTAGCCATCAAGATTCTCATGAGTGAAGTATCCTTCAAGGAAGAGAACCTATCAGGTTGGCCTGATATATGATATGAGGCTCCATAATCAATAATCCAATTTTTAGACTCCTCAACATGTGTTACAATAAGAGCATGTCCTTTAATTTTAGAATCATTGTTCATATCACTCCCATTGGCAATGGCTACAATACTAGTGTGTGTAGTAGATGTTGATTGAGAAGAAGATGATTAACTTTTAGACTTAGAAGACATAAATATTATATTCCTTTAAGAGTTTCCCCATTTCATCTAATTATTTCTTGTAAAAGGTTTGTTCACCATGCCCTAATTTTTTACAATAACCATGTTTAGTCTTCTCCTTCTTAGGATTTTCCTCTCTAGGAGATGTGGGAGGTTCTTTAGATTCTACCTTAGGTTTAAAAAATTTATTTTCTTTATCCTTAGATGATGATGCAATCAAAGCATGTTTCTTAGCATGTGTATCAAGTTGACTTAGTTTTTCTTGTTCTCTAGTCAACCTATCATTAAATGTCTCAAAAGAGGTCATTACAAAAGAATCACCTAAACCATCATTGTAGCATAGAAGGAAGTAGAAAAGTATACAAATGAACCTTTCAACTTAGACAAAATAAAAAAGATGCACTCTTTATCAATTTTATCCTTGCCACATCATGCCAATTGAAATCTTAGTGATTTAAATTTTACCGAGTAGACTTCAATGGTGGGAAATGAATCTATAGAAAGTGAAACCAATTCAGCCTCCAATGATATGGCACGTACCTCACCAATTGATCCAAAGATATCCTTGTACTTATCCCATACTTACTTAGGAGTAGTACATTCCTGAATATGAAAGAATAAAATATCTAAAACATGCATTGCAATTAAACCCATAGATTTATCACATTTATTCCTATGAGAAAATCGTTCATGCTCTCTAGTAAAATCAGGTTGTTCATCACTCAATGTGGACCACAAACCCTTTGACCAAATTAATCTCTACAATTTTACCTTCCATGTGTGATAGTTATGAGGTGTTAACACTTCAAATCCTAGTTCAAACATTAGGTCAACAAGAACCAAGAGTACAAAAAAGGTAAATATTTGATACAAAATGGTATGAAACCTCCCAAATCTAATAACACAACTTAAAATAAAGCCCCCCCCCAACAAACAGAACCTCTCCAGGAGATAGGATGTCCAAGTTATGAACTAGAAAGCAAATATGCAAAAATCTAAATATATCACACTTGGGACTGAATCTGAAAAAATACATGAATCAAATGAAAGAGCTCCTAAATACCTTCCAAATACAACTTGAATCACCAAAATTGGAGAAAGTGGTAGTAAGTTATGAGCTCGGAGATCCAAAGGGGAGATCTGACTTCAATTGCCAATAATTTGTACCTGTAGCAAAACCTAGAAAAATGGACTGCACCACTATGAAGTACACGGAACCATCTTTCCGCCAATATCTCATTTGTAAAATTTTGATATCATGACGAAAATTTATGCAAAATTAAAAA
>VDFB02275068.1:0-118553 GCA_007258455.2 Sequoia sempervirens
TAGAGGTTGTGGTATAGGAACAAATGATTTTTCTTTCTTGAAATATACGTAGGCCATCAATGAGGCCACCAATAATCAGACTTTGTATAATATGGTTGTGCCAACACATAGGTGACAACCTAATTATTCACAGAGGAGTACCATGGGTCATAGTAGATTAGAGGGATTAGTGGGTAGACCCTCACTAGCTCCATCAAATGGGAAATAGTGATAGCCTATGGGGCCTCCACCAAAGTAGCCTCCTCCCGATCGAGAGAATCAGGGAACCTTAGAATAGTTTGATTTGTACATAGATATTTTTTTGTATCCATATGTTTGATGTAGACAGATTTCATGAAGTATACACATTCATCGACTATGGATAGATTTATGTATATTTTGATATATATCACACATTTGATATGTATCGTAATGGGAATTATATATATATATATATATGAGATGAGTGATGATTATGTGACCATGTTAGGGTATTGTTGTATATTTATGATCTTTTATTTATAAGATCTAAAGATTAGATCAACACCCAAGACCACCTGGAAAAACAATGAAAACCTTCTACAAGAGAGTATGCAACAATATGAGCTTGCTTGATATTAAGACCTATCAAAATGATGACGAGGTATGAAGTATATTACAAAAGTGTACAATGACCTCCCTTATATAGGTAAGGTTAGGAATAGGATTGAACATGATTGTGACATTTTTCTTAATCCTATGACATGAGATGACTAACTAACTAACTACCTAGGAAATGATGCATAAAGCTAGATAAGATAAGTTCTAGAAAAGTTGACTAAGACTTCAAGAAAGAATCTTATATCCTAAGTAAACTTAACATGTGTATAAGTCCCCTAATTACCTAGTGAGACAAATTACTATGTACAAGACTTTATATTCACACCAAAACCTCCCCTTAAGTGCACCTTAGGGAGAAGATTATTATGCAAAAATGAAAAAATGATGCAAGAATGGGTCCTAGCTACTAGGCCATATTAGGTGCCCATGTATAAATGAAAAAAGGAAATCTCTCACAAACAGAGCAAAGGAGAAAACCCAGTGGGACAAAACTCCTCCCCAAAATAGAAGAAAGAAAAAAACATGTGAGGAAGGATAGAGGACTCCATGATACCCTCCAAGTACACCATATGTCACATATATACATTACAAAATCCCCCCATAAGAGGGAAATAAATAGAATACATGATGTAGAGCAAGAGAGTTCATACCATCAACTTTCTATATTCTTGGCAATAATCAAGTACACAACTAAAATTCTTCATTCTTGAGGCAATCTCAATCCTTTAACCTTGAGCAACATGGGCCCAACTTACACAAATGGACTCCAATATCTAGCAGACTTGGTAACTGATTTCAACATGCTTAGATTCATCCCACAAACTCATTACAACCATCCAAATATCATACAACAATGATTTAAATCCAACCATAAACAAACTATGCATAGCTTTGTTCAAACATCAAGAAAACCATGTTTCTTTGTTCACTCTCCACCAAAATGAAACACACAATCTACCATAACTCATGAAAATGAATAAATGAATATTTTTCCTTTAAATTTATTTTATAACATGTAAAAATAGAAATTTTCACCAATTTTTATCACTTTTTGATGGTGTAATAAAAAGATATGAATTTTTCTTATCTGCTGGAAACCCTAGTTCCTGAACTGGGTAGTCTTCACCAAAATTGACATAAATCAATCAAAAACCAATAAAAATTGATCAAACAAAGTGAAAATTAAACTATATTCACATATATAACATTTAAAACAAGTCTGAGATCTTTATTTGATCTGTACAATCCATACCATTCTCTGCAACAGCCTGCAACTTCCAGAGAAAACAATCCCATAGGGCTGCCAATGGTAAAATGATCATAACTTTCTCCAAACTCAATAAAAAAACACCAAACCAATTGAAAATGAAAGATAGTTCATTCCTCTATCAATAAAAATAAATTTCAGGTATGTAAAACTTCATACAAAGCCTTACCATGTAAAAGAACAGGGCAGAACATTGGAAATTACAAAAAAAATTATGTCTTCCTTCATAAATTCTTGTTCAAACTACATTCCAACCCCCAATTCGACTTGGAGGCCCATTTTTATTCTTGTACAATAAATTTATGCTCCAAAAAACCTACAACTACCATTTAACAAATTTTAACAAACTTAAAAAAAAAAAATCATTTAACAAGAAGAGTTGTTATGACAACATTTGACAACTTTTGACAATGTTTGCACTTTTCAACTAAATGACACCAAACCTTCATCAATGACTCCAAATGACTTCAAACATATATAAAATGACTCATTCAACCTTATTACAACATTAAAACACCTAATTTAATTAATTTATACAATATGGCCTCATGGAGGCTTGAATGCAACAAGGTGCTCCTACACCACCACATAGCCCCCCCATAATGAAGTAGCTCCAAAACCACTGAAGAAAGTCGGAAGAAAAAGATATGATGGCCAATGCTGAATAAACCTCATCTCCATGAAGAAGCAAGAGGGAAGTAGCCTCAAGAATAAAATATTTGAAGATGTGTCAAAATCCTCTGAAGATGCCTCAACAAAATTAGGTGTTAACCCAATCAAGGAAGAAGACAAAGAATTTGAAGAATCAAGAGAAAAATCCAAAGATGAATGATCAAAAAGGAGAGAAAGACCCTCAAAAAAGTCCTCCAAATCTGTAGAAGAAGTATGATACACCAAATTTGATATACCTTTCATGAAACCATTCTACTTGAGTGAAAATCCAAAAAACTAAAAGTATCCTGCTCATCCGAAGTCTTGCTCAAATCTAAAGAAGAAAGAGATGCAACCTCATTACATGCCCAATGAATAGTGAGTTTTAACCTCCACAAAAATCTTTGTGTGAATTAATACCCACATTGGAGCTAGGAGAGTGATCCCTGGAACATTCACCATCAGGAATAAAATGAGAAAAGTAATAGATATTTTCTAACGATTGACCCTACCCATTGCAACAAGTTGTTTGGTATTCAAATCTCGAATGAAGATTAAATCTGGAGTGAACTCAATTGATTTACCAATTTGTGCTATCTGATATATTAAAATAATATTGTGCTTATATGAGGAATACAAAGCACATTATTAAAGCTACCAAGTGACACATCAATAACCCCTTTACCAAATACATGAAGATAAACATCATTAGCCATCAAGATTCTCATGAGTGAAGTATCCTTCAAGGAAGAGAACCTATCAGGTTGGCCTGATATATGATATGAGGCTCCATAATCAATAATCCAATTTTTAGACTCCTCAACATGTGTTACAATAAGAGCATGTCCTTTAATTTTAGAATCATTGTTCATATCACTCCCAATTGGCAATGGCTACAATACTAGTGTGTGTAGTAGATGTTGATTGAGAAGAAGATGATTAACCTTTAGACTTAGAAGACATAAATATTATATTCCTTTAAGATTTTCCCCATTTCATCTAATTATTTCTTGTAAAAGGTTTGTTCACCATGCCCTAATTTTTTACAATAACCATGTTTAGTCTTCTCCTTCTTAGGATTTTCCTCTCTAGGAGATGTGGGAGCTTCTTTAGATTCTACCTTAGGTTTAAAAAAATTATTTTCTTTATCCTTAGATGATGATGCAATCAAAGCATGTTTCTTAGCATGTGTATCAAGTTGACTTAGTTTTTCTTGTTCTCAAGTCAATCTATCATAAAATGTCTCAAAAGAGGTCATTACAAAAGAATCACCTAAACCATCCATTGTAGCATAGAAGGAAGTAGAAAAGTATACAAATGAACCTTTCAACTTAGACAAAATAAAAAAGATGCACTCTTTATCAATTTTATCCTTGCCACATCATGCCAATTGAGATCTTAGTGATTTGAATTTTACCAAGTAGACTTCAATGGTGGGAAATGAATCTATAGAAAGTGAAACCAATTCAGCCTCCAATGATATGGCACGTACCTCGCCAATTGATCCAAAGATATCCTTGTACTTATCCCATAATTACTTAGGAGTAGTACATTCGTGAATATGAAAGAATAAAATATCTAAAACATGCATTGCAATTAAACCCATAGATTTATCACATTTATTCCTATGAGAAAATATTTCATGCTCTCTAGTAAAATCAGGTTGTTCATCACTCAATGTGGACCACAAACCCTTTGACCAAATTAATCTCTACAATTTTACCTTCCATGTGTGATAGTTATGAGATGTTAACACTTCAAATCCTAGTTCAACCATTAGGTCAACAAGAACCAAGAGTACAAAAAAGGTAAATATTTGATACAAAATGGTATGAAACCTCCCAAATCTAATAACACAACTTAAAATAAAGCCCCCCCCCCAAACAAACATAACTTCTCCATGAGATGGATGTCCAAGTTATGAACTAGAAAGCAAATATGCAAAAATCTAAATATATCACACTTGGGACTAAATCTGAAAAAATACATGAATCAAATGAAAGAGCTCCTAAATACCTTCCAAATACAACTTGAATCACCAAAATTGGAGAAAGTGGTAGTAAGTTATGAACTCAGAGATCCAAAGGGGAGATCTGACTTCAGTTGCCAATAATTTGTACTTGTAGCAAAACCTAGAAAAATGGACTACACCACTATGAAGTACACGGAACCATCTTTCCGCCAATATCTCATTTGTAAAATTTTGATATCATGACGAAAAGTTATGAAAAATTAAAAAAAGATCTATTTTATGCACTGGGGGACCAAATCTTAAGACTAAATAGTGGCAAAAACTAAACACTAAGTGGGCACAAAAATTTAGCTCCTAGACATGTAATAGGACCATAGGCTTAAAAATTTGTTTTAAAAAAAGCATCGTCAGGGATGGTGGTGGCGTAGTGAGCGGCAGTCGATGACTATGCCACCCAAGCCTAAGCTCTCGTGGCTAAGTGTTGGTTGTGGTGAGTAAAGACTTTGACCGGTGCTAAGTGGTAAAAAGGCCAACGGGCACTAGCAGGGGTAAACAATTCAGCAAGAGAATGTGGTGGCCGACGAAGTATAACTAACGAGTGAACAAGGATGGAAAAGAGCCAACAAAGGGGCTAACAAAGTTCCTTATACAACTTAGTACGCTGACAACCTACAAATTTGTAGCTCGGATGACAAAGCCGACAAAAAAAAACTTGCAAATTTTTTAATTTTAAAAAAGCTGACAATTAAATATATTATCGTGCAAAATAATTAACCTATAGATTGTTAACTCTTTTTTGCCTGAAAATATAATAATTTTGGCTCGATAATTTAAAACCCCATAAAAATTTTAATTGGCCTAAATAATTATTTTTTTTAAAAACAATACAAATATGTAGAATATTTTGCAAATATATTTTTTGCAAAAATATTAAATTGTACCATGTACCTGGGGGCCACACGGCCACCTCAGGTAAAATTTGTTTGTCTCATGAATAGCTAACATTGAACATAGGTGTGTTTTATATTGATCTTTGTCTCTTAGGCCCTCTAAAGATGATGGTGAGGTCAAATTGAGGTGAAAATGCACCAGAAGCTCTGCTCCTCCTAGATCTTGCAAATCTTCAAACCCTCATACCTTTGGCAAAAAATGTCAGATTTAGGTGAAACAAAAGTTGATCTTGACTTTTTCAGTGGTCCTAAACTCAAAGTTAAGCTCAAATTTCCTCCAACACAAGCCAAAAGTGACTTTCCATGAAATCCCACATATAGAGACAACCTCAAATCTGGTATTTTTTTTAGGTTTTTCTAATTCACTAGGTCATCATATGATGCAAGAGAAGAGCATACTCAACTTTACTAAAAAATAACCTAGATATCTCACTAGCAATAAATCAACCCTCAGATTTGAGAAGGGTTTTGCAAAACTTGGCTTTGATACCATGTACGAGTTGAAGATTAGCTCAACACCCAAGATCACCTACAGAAACAATGAAAACCTTCTACAAGAGAGTATGCAAGAATATAAGTTTGCTTGATATTAAGACCTATCAAAATGATGATGAGGTATGAATTATATTACAAATTGTACAATTATCTTCCTTATATAGGTAAGGTGAGGAATAGGATTGAACATTATTGTGACATGTGTCTTAATCCTATGACATGAGATGACTAACCAACTAACTACCTAGGAAATGATGCATAAAGCTAGATAATATAAGTTCTAGAAAATCCAACTAAGACTTCTAGAAAGAATCTTATATCCTGGGTGAACTTAACATGTGAATAAGTCCCCTAATTACCTAGTGAGATAAATTACTAGGTACAAGACTTTACATTCACACCAACATTATTATAATGGATGATGTATATGCCATGTCGTGATTATGGATGTAGATGTATGATATGTATGGATGCATTTTGTTATTTCATTTTTCCATGATGTGATGATGGATGTATGATTATCTATTTATTATGCTTATGATATGATATGTATGTGGTTAATGATTTGTGGATGCAGGATGTATGACATGGATGATGCAATCATAGTTTCTTTTTGTATTTCTATATGACTATATTATGAGTATGAAAGATGGTATTGATAGTTTATGAATGTGGGGTTGATTTGTATATTTTATTATATCATGATACTTGGACAGAAAATTTAGTACGGATAGAAGAATGGGATAGAATAAGAATGATGATTTAGAATAGGATAGATGAGATAGAATGGAATGAATGAATAAATGATGATGTTAATCAGGATACCAATAAATCTATGATTATTCTAAGATTTTATTGGATATGTGATGAAATAGGATAGGTTATTTTTCTTTTTCTTTTTAGACTATGTCACCTAATATAGAGCAATCCTTATTTGATGTAGCAAATAGACACAATGCACAAAGGAATGAAGAACTAGGGTGATGGTGTGTCTATTGCATGTACTTTGAATCTACAAAAAAAAGGAGTATCCTTGTTCATACCTGACATATGAACACCTTGTTTGATCATGTGAGAGAACAAAGCCATGAAAGGAGACCAATACACAAAAGGTATGAATAACTTGATATGCACTAGATATTGTATTGCTCAAGACTATCCCTACACACACTTGAGGAAAGTATTTTCCAAGGTCGTATTGCAAAAACATCCCGCAAACACAATAGATGAAAGCAATGACAATTTTCCATTACATACCCTTCTTGAAATACCAAGATATTGAAGATCAAGGTAGTTTTGAATGAGTGATGTAAAGAGACAAAAATATATTTAACCAAGAGAAAATATTAAGATGAAAAATATCAATTCCATCATATCTCTTTCCAAAGAGTGTTCTTTTAGTTGATATTTGAAATGATGTCTATTGTAGGAAATATGTATCTATTAAGACATTCATTAGATGTTGATTTTTTTAAAAAAATTGTAGGCTATTAATATGAAGGTTAATTTATACGTTTGACAATGATCAAGACTTATGCTTTTGTGTGAAAGTTTATGTTTCACTAAGTGTTGTATCTGTTTCTATTTTTTTTACCAAATATGAGGGTGATGATAAGTTTATTATGGCTGAAAGATTATTGTAGATGAAGAGTGAAAAGGGATGGATGAATGTTTAGTTGCTTTTAAAAAAAAACAAATTTTTTGACTTTTTTGAGGTGTTTTGAAGCTATTTTTAGAATTTTAATGTTTTTTGAGGTTATTTATGGTATTTTCAAATATTTTAATGTTTTTTGAGGTTTTCAACATATTTGGACTAGAGAACAGGACCTAAGGGATAAACCTATGCCTCGAGGGCTCATCGAGATGGCCTTGCCTATGTGAATGCATAGAGGATTTGAAGTTTGATTATTTGGACTTGTATTTAGCACATACTTGATGGCTAATGATGTTTTTTGGATTTTGACATTTTGTGGATGTTTTGAGTTTTTTATGCTTTAGGTTTTTTTCATGTGATCTAGATGTTTTTGAGATTTTTTTTAAGTTTAAATGAATTAGGTGATATACAAGAATCCATGTGGATGACTAGGTGTAGGAAGATGCCCCCATTCATATGTTTAGATTACTTGGATATAGGCAAGAAAAATTGACCTTAGGATTATGCCAAGTAATATTGATAGGGATAAGTACTCGTTGAACACCAAGCCATGATAGGGATGAATATGGATGAATGAAAGATGGATGGATGAAAATTTATTATGAATGGATAAAAGGAGAAAGAGTACTTGATAGATGGTAGATGGTGCTTATTTACACAAGGAACCTATTTTCTAGGTTTTCACCAAGGTACTTTCCCAAAGCGCCATCGAAGTTGTCTTCACTACAGGATGATTTTTCTCTTTACTTTTTTATCCTTTTTTTGTATTTTTCTCCTTTTTTTGGATTTTTGGAATAATATACACTTCATGGGTTAGGCATAGAACCGCTTGAGATGAATTATATTGATAGGTTCTTGCAAGTTATCCCCTTTAGGTGTGGCCAACTAATAAGCTTCATAACCATAGCTTGCGATGATGACAAAAGGTCCCAACCAATTAGGTTCAAACTTCCTTTTGTTGTCCTGATCTAACTAGTTTTTTTAATTCCCTTTAAGGACAAGGTCTCCTACTTAGAAGTATCAGCCTTTGATTTTTTTGTTGTAGCTTCTACACAGTCATTTCTAATAGGATTGCAAGTTATTTAGTGCTTCTAGGTGATTCTCATCCAACAAATCAAGTTTATTCAACCTAGAGGTCTTGTATTCTTGATCATGTTTTAAGTGTTGCAGTGAAACTCAGTAATGAGGTCTCAACCTCAATAGGTAGGATAGCTTCAATTTTTTATACCAAGGAATAGGGAGTAGCACTAGTGGGTGTTTTGATAGTAGTTTGGTATGCCCATAAGGCAAGGTTTAACTACAAGTGCCAATCCTGACAAACATCATAACTATCTTCTTCAAGATTTTATGATAGTCTTGTTAGACACTTCTTCTTGACCATTTCCTTGAGGGTAGTAAGGTATAGAAAAATGATGTTGGATATGGAATTGGTTGCAAAGTTCTTAGACATCTTGGTTTCTAAAAGGTATTCCATTATATATGATACATGGCTTGTGGAACACTGTAGCAGAAAATTAGGTGATTCAAGATGAATTTGGATATCTATTTGCTTGTGATATAGGTCATTGGAATGGCCTCTATCCACTTCCTAAAACACTTTGTGGCGGTAATTATAAATTTGTGGCCATTAGATGAGGTAGGTGTTATTTTACTAATGAGATCGAGCCCCCACTATGAGAAAGGCCATGGTCTAGTGATAGGTCAAAACTCTTAAGTTGGAGAATGAATGAGGTACCCATGTTGTTGGAATTTTAAACACTTCCTCGCAAACTAGTTAGCCTCTTGTTTCATGGTAGGCCAATAGTATCCCATTCTAAGAAACTTCTTATCCAAGGTAACACCACTTGAATGTGATCTGCAAACACCTTTGTGTATCTCTTTTAAGGTAGTTGAAGCTTCTTCTTGATTAAGACATCGTAACAATGTTGTATCAAGACTTCTTCAATAAGATTTATCACCAGTAATGATGAAGTGTAAGGATTCATGTATAAATATCTTACAAAGGTTATTAGTGAGGTTAGATGGAAAGATACCATCATGAAGGTAAAGATACGTATCAGGGTACTAATAGGAATTGGCATTAATAGTTTCACACATGAATTCCAATTCAGGGATGTCAAAAGTCAGTATGAGAAGCTGCTCCACAAGGAACTCACATTTCAAGCTATTATAGGGCAATGTCCAATAAGGACCTAATAGTTTCCATGGCATCTGCAACTCTATAGTTGACTCTCAAATTTTTCTCAAAAGTGGTGACTATGAAATATTCTTTAAAGCTATCCACCATTCTCTTATAAGGCATTAGCTTATCATCCTTCATTTGGTTATCATTATTGACTTCTCTCACTACCAATTGGGAATCACCGTAGACTTGGAGTTCTTGGATCTGCCATTGAGTTTCCATTCTTAGCCCTTTCATGAGAGCTTCATATTATGCTATGTTGTTCATGCATAGAAAATCTAGCTTGTATGATTTTGGAATACAATCACCTTGAGGGGTGATGAATAAAATTCTTGCTCCTAATCTATGTTGTGTATGGGAACCATCAAAGTATAGCTTCCATTGATTTTTAGACTTGAGAGTGAATACTATTTCACCAATAAATTTGAATACCAACACATTTTCAACATATATTAGAGCTTTATCCAATTAATCTGCTATGACCCATTAACTTATAGCCTTACGATCCACATACTTGATATCAAACTTGACAGGTTGTCGTTAGGTCCTAACACTTTAGTGAATAAACTCGTCAATATATCAATCAGGTAGTATCCAACGACTATATGCAATAGAAGACATCTCAACTTCTCTCTCTTAGGCTCCCTAAATACTAACCAACTGAATAAAAATTTCTAAGCTAAAGGGCCTCTAATCTTGAAAGCAATAAATCATCTACCTAGAAAGCAAGAAACAATTCAAATCAGAAAACATAAAAGTATAAATCTAAAAGGCATCACCACTAAACTAGAAAGAATAGAAATAATTAACCTAAAGAATGCATAAATTGCTAAAGAAGTGAAGCATGTAAAGAAATTAGGAAATATTTATCTAATGCAAAAGATAACAATCCAACTACTAACATAAAATGATTTCACAGAATCAACTAAAGAAAGGTGCTTCAGACATTCAAATGTTAAGTTCAGAAACTATAGACTTAGCTACAACCTGCAGGCTTGTACTAACAACATAACATATATTCACGAAAATGAATTACAATTTCAACTGTTATCTACTAAAAGAAAATAGAGAATAAGAAATAGAATAATTATCTATCTATCTATAACCCTCAAGTGACCAGCTCTTAGGTGTGTCTTCAGCTACCTTAGATCACACGCACTGAAAATTCTCTAAGCTACTTCATTCCAAAGACTTCATTCATATTACTCAATAATTCAAAGAGTGGTGGGAAAACTCATTTTCATATGGTAGTTTTTACTCAAAATATATATTGGTAGCATAACAATGATCTTCTTCTCTATTCATTATTTGCAATAGTTACATATTTATATGAAAACGACTAACAAAAATCCTATTTTCTAGTTGATAGAGTCTTTTTAATAGATTTCCAATAATAAATCGCATGACATACAATATTAAAGAGGTTCACATGAGCCATAAAGTTTTTGAAACTAAAAAATAACAAAATTATAAAGACTCAGCCCAAAACATGTGCTCCTGAAATTCTGAAACCCACTCGCTTGCTTTCAAAATTATGAAGATCCGCGTTCATTTCCCTTTTGACTGGAATGGTGATTGGAAGTGGAGTTGACATGCGAAATAATCAAAGACTAAACCATTAAATCATCATAAGTAAGCTTAATTTTCCTAACTTCAAGAAGTAAATTTTGCACGCTTATTCATAAAAAGATAGCAATTATTTTTCCTAAAGGTGATCAATTGGCAGGGTAATTTGGGCTAAAAGGTTTAGATTTGCATATTGAGCCCATTATGTTGATGAGGTTATTTTTACCTCATCATTTCCTCCCCTTCCTAATTCTAAGTAGGTCCTCCTACTCTCTAGTGTGCCCCCTGTCCATCATTCCTCCTATTCATCTCCTCATACTTGGCACTAAGATCATACACATCATCTACCTTTGTGTCCAATGTCTCTGGGTTCCTCAAGAATCCCTAGTGAAAAGTGACTCTTTGCTTCCACCTGGAAAAACTATCCTCACTTTGGTCCAGATTGGTATATACTGAAGGAGGTGGTGAAAGAAGCAAGGTGGGACCGTACCTCATACCAATCCAGTTAATCTTTAATTCTTCAAGAATTTTGGCCAAAGCTACTACTCTTCCATAGGACCATCTAATATTAAGGGGTGAAATTATTTCCCTTTTCTTGAGATGCATAGGAAGAGGGGTATACCTTTCTTCACATGCGTTCCATGTTGGTCCTATTAATTGTGGCCCTTGTTCTTGAAAGTGATCATGACACAACTAGAGGTTGTTATTGTATTTGACCTGTACTTCCTTTTTAAGTCTGACACCTAGAAATTGTGCCTTGAAAGAGAAAGTCTTTCTATGAGGATACCTCATTTACAACCCCACAATATTTTCTGTCTATGCATATTCTCTTGATCTATCTTGCTAGTGAAGTTGATCTTTCATAGTAGACAGGAATGATCTCAATTCTACTTCTCCCACAAAGAAGTTAATAAAGAAATTTGTATACTTTTCTAGGAGCAAATTGTGAACAAAGAACTCACACAACAAATTTTGTTGTTTAGGGGGTGACTCAAAAAATACTTTTACAATTTCCTTGTCATCAAGATCATGAGGCTGGTTTTGGCGAATTCTTTGTAATTTCCATCTTAAAAGTTGTTCATTAAGAAACATAGAGTACAACTTAGATGGTCTTCTATAGGCTAATAGTAATTCACCAATTTCACAGGCATCATGTTTACCCCTATATTTCTGATGAAAAGATTCTTTTAACATTACTAATTCCCCCTTTAACCTATTATTCTCAAATTCCACATCCTTCAAGAGATAACAATGCTCTATCCATTTCATTAATATTGGGGGAATACGTACTTGGAACCTATCTATAACAATAGGTTCAGTTTGTGTCCCCTTTGATTCCATGACTGGTTGAGTGTCACTCTCCTGAATATTTTGTTCTAGCTCCAAAATTTTACTCATAGAGGCATTTAATTCAATTTCTTGTCTATTCTTTTCTTCCTCAAAAGCACTAAATATTTGCATAAAATTATTTTTCAAGTCCTGAATACACTTATCTTTTTCACACAGAGCAACCTGATGTTGCTTACCCTGTTGATTCCATTGATGAATTTGGTATTGCAGCTATTCAATAAGCTTGTCTTTTTCCTCCATTTGTGCTGTCAACTTTGCAATTTCCTGGTCTCTTTTATGTATAATGGAATTTTTCACCTCAATTTATTCTTTTTGTTGGTTAATTTGTGCTTCATCATCCTATAACCTGGCTCTCAACCCCATAATTTATGCCTTTAACTTTCCTAATTCCTCATTTCTCTGACTGGATTCTATATCCCCTGTGTCCACAAAGAAGGATACATGAGGAATTTCCTCATCAGGATGAGGCACATTTTCTTCCTTAGTATCCTTAGGAATGGATGAGTGGGGTACTTCTTCCACTTTTTCATCAACATGAGGTATATTTTATACCTCTTTGTTCTTAGGAAAGGATGATTAAGGCACTTCTATTTCTTCATTAATATGATGTACATTTTCTTCAACTTTCGGTATACTCTCTATTCTATCAAGGAAAGGAGAGAATCCTCCCATAGGTTTGTCTTCATTCTGCTCTAAATGTGGTGATTGTATTTTCTCCCCCTCTTATTCTTCAGGTGATAGGGTTTCTTTGTCCTTTTCCCTAGGCAGTTGATCCCCTTACTTTTTTGTTTCATTTGTTTCCTCATTATCAGGTGGACTATCAATTTCTACCACCTTTATTGGAGTCATGTCCTTCTTTCTTTTTGAAGTACTTCCTACGTCCAGAGGTTCAGTTTCATTGGCCCTTGAAGATAGCCTTTTACTCCTCTGTAGAGGAGGATTTTTTTGAAAAAAAAATTTACTTCGTTTCTTTTTCTTTTGAGGAGGCTCCTCCTCTCCTCTAGAATGCACAATTCCCACCTCCCCTTCCTGTCCTAGGGTTTGTAATTCATCTAGAAAATTTTCCAACGCATCACCGCTAGGAGTTGCAAAGGTATGTTGGGATTCAGGGGCGCCTAATGCCTCTGAGGAGGGTTCTTCTACAAAATGCTCCTTTTGTTTAGAGCATTCTCTCTCCTCAAGTGACCTTATTGCCTCCTCATTCTCAAATTTTCACAAAAACCTTTGCCACCTCTTTTGGGGATTTTTGTGGAGATGGTATTTACATATTCTAGTTGTATCAGACTCTGATGTTTAAGGGGCCCCATCCCAAATTTATACTTTTCCATCATAGAGGTTATTGAATGGCAGAGGAAAGCTGGTAAATTTACCCTAAGAGTAGGGTCCTCAAAATTGTGGCATAAATGAGTTAGCAAGCAGAAAGGGGGTCCCACAACTATAGTGATTTGTCCCTCACAAGTGAAATATTTAATAATCTAGGTTGCAACAGACCTCCAGGGTTCTGGAAGATACATTCCATGGATTCCCTTATTCTCCCCCCTGGTCTTTATGGTCATTATAGGTTGGGGTTCCCCCTCCCTATGGAATAGTTCTATTAAATTTTGATAAGGAACATGGGATTTTCATTCAAATTAATTCCTTTATTCTCGAGATTAGAAAGATGAGTAATGATTTTCGTACTTACCCAAAAAAAATTGTTGCGCACTACGACCTTCTCGTCTATGAAATTCTCGACGAATTCCTTCACAAGTTGCTTTGTGTACCCTTCAAATTGTTTCATGAAGTCCAACCATCCAAATTTTTGAAATAAAGCTACTATATTTCCCAACACCAACAATGGTGCTTCCGAAGTTGGATTGGACTTCTTTTTATAGCCTCCCATTTCCTTTGTTTCCTGGCAAGATTTTACAGAACTCTAAAATTCTCTCTTCACTAAATTACAGATGAAAAAAGAGTTCTACATCAATATACTCCACAAGGAAGGAACTAATCACCAAATTTCTTGTCACCTTACTACATAATTATGATGACCTTTCATGTGGAATTACAATTACTACCATACTCTTAGCAATTGTGCAAAGGGCACAAGTTTGAAAATTACGAGGAGGAATCATGCCAATCAATTAACCTTTATTCAAAATAAATTCCAACCATTTAAATAAATAAATTCACATGTACCTTCAATATTGTCATTAGATCAAACGTCACTCACCTGTGTTGACATAATTGGATAGTCATATGGTTGGCAAAGGTAGCAGCGGATAATAATGGCACAGATGAAATGGTTGAAATGACGAGGGAAAATTATTATGAAAAAAGGTGTTATAACAATATTATTTATTATGGAAAGATTTGATATGGTGTGGTGGAATAATTATAAGGAAGCAAATCTTGAAGTGGCATTAAAGGATGGGCATGCGTGAAACTTAGGAAAAATCAAAAAAACTAGAAAGACAAAATTTATACCAAAAATCCAAAGGATTACTGAGAAATGCAACCGAAGTAGAGAAGAAGAGGGTTTTGAAACATCATAGAGAGATTTCATTAGAACATAGTGACTAGACTGAAGATTCTAGAGCATTGCTAAAAAGATGTCGTTGGGATAGCAACCAAGATTTTTAGAGCATTGTCGAAAGATGCAGTCAGAGCAGCAACCAAGATTTCTAGAGCATTGTCGAAAGATGCAGTCAGAGCAACAACCAAAATTTCTAAAGCAGCAACGAAAATTTCTAGAGCAGCAACAAAAATTTCTAGAGCATCCGAACAAAATCCCAGAGTATCTGAGCAACATTCTAGAGCATCACTAAAAAGATGTTGCTAAATGAAAGAACAACAAAATTCCAGATCATCATTGAAAAGATGTAGCCAGAGGGAAGAAACAACAGGATTCTAGAGCATCACTGAAAAGATGTAGCCGAAAGGAAGAAAGAACAGAATTCTAGAGCGTCCCTGAAAAGATGCAGCCGGAAGGAAGAAAGTTGTGACATTTTGGCCTTGGCTTCCTGAAGCATCGTTGAGTGATGCGTTAGAATGCAGGATCGAGATGATGAGTGGAACTAGTCTATTGTGTAGATTCTGGAGCATTGTAGCAATGATTTCCAGAGCATTGCAACAACCATGCTAATAGATTCCAGAGCATCGTAGCAAGGTGTGCCAGAATTGTGCTTGGAAAAAGGTGAAGTCCTACAAAATAGAGATAAAATTTTAGTCAAGTCCAAATGAAAAAACTGATGAAGAAATCAAAGAAACATTCAAAAATGAATTATTATTTTTAATTATTATTGGTTGACAAAACTATGTTGACCCTGCCACAACAGAGTCAATGCAGTGGATTTCTCCCTGTGTTTCCACCATTTTTGTAAACTCTTCCTTATTAACAAGTTTACGATAGAGACGTAATTGGTGCCCATTAACTAGGAGAGTTCAGGTATCACCATTAATAGGTTTCAACTAGACTGAACCATTAGCAAACACTTCTAAAATTTCATATGGTCCAAGCTAGTGTGTCTTGAGTTTCCCTTGATGATCCTTGTATCTAGAAACAAACAGTAATTCCCAATCCCCAGTATGGAATTCTTTCTCTTTGATGTGTTTATGATTTTATACCTTACGTTGTTGTTGGATCAATTTCATTTGATGGACGATGTCCAAACAGAGTTCGTCCAGTTCACTAAGCTATAAAAATCTCTCAATTTGGTCTCGTTTAAGATCCATGCCCAATTCCATGGCTGTCCTAAGGGTTTGGAGTTTGAATTCAATGGGTAAGAGGGGTTTCTTCCCAAAGACTAACTCATAGGGGCTATAGCCAGTGGTTGATTTCCAAGTTGTGTTGTAGGCCTAGAAAACTTCTATTAGTTTCCTAGCCTAGTCTTTCCTTCCCAAAGAAACCATTTTCGTCAAAATATTTTCCAACTCCCTATTAGTGACCTCAACTTGACCATTTTCCTATGGGTGGTAGGGTGAGAAATTCTTGTGACTTACTTGGAAGTGATCTGTGAATTCCAACAACACTTTGGACATAAATTGGGGGCCTTGGTCCATGACAATTTTCCTTGGAGCTCCAAATTTGAGAAAAATTCTATTGTAGAGGAAATCAGCTACCTATTCCTCCCTAGCAATACGTAGGGCTTGCACTCCTGCCCACTTTGTTAGGTAGTCGGTACAGACCAGAATGTATTATTTTCCTTATGAAGGAGGGTCTATTGGCCTAATAAAATCCAATCCCAATTTTTCAAATGGTTCAAGGACTACCTGAGGTTGTAGGGGAATTTCGTTAGAAGCAGTTGGCCTACCTACTCTTTGACATTCATCACATCAGCAAATGTATTTCTTGATATCCTTGTGCATTGAGGGGCAACAGTATCCTGCTCCCAAAATCTTGTGAGTTGTCCTTTTAGTAGAATACTATAAGTCTCATATTCCCTAACACACTGTCGTAAAACCATATTGGTTCCACATCGAAATAGGATTCCATTAATCTATTTGAAAGGGTAACTTTCTCTAATGAGGCATTTCTTTTATTTTGATGAAAATGGGGTGGAACTTTCGTGGTAGCCAAGTAATTTGCAATGTTAGCAAACCAAGGGGTTTTAATGGAAATGGAAAAAAAAAAATCTTTTAGAAACTCATCTTGTATCAAAGCACACTCGCCATCATGTTTAACCCGAGATAAGAAATATGCAATTACATTGGATTTCCTTGGTTTGTCAACAATTGTGACATTAAATTCCTAGAGGAGACGTAACCACCTAATTATCGTTGCATTTACCACTAGTTTTTTCATGAGATACTCAATGGTCGAGTGATCTGTATGCATTGTAACTTTATATCCCATGACATAATGTCAAAATTTCTTGATTGCATGCACTACAACTAGGAATTCTTTCTCTATTGTGGTATAGTTCTTTTCTATTGGCATCAAATTATTTTTGATGATGTATATAGCATATTTTCCTCCATTCTCATCTTCTTTCCCAAGAACCACTCCAATGGCATCATCAGATGCCTCAGCATAAATTTGGAATGAAAGATTCCAATTAGGTCCTCGAAGGATAGGGGTGGAGATGAGTCTTTCCTTAATAATTTTGAATGAAGACTAACACTCAGGTGTCCAAATGAAATCTACATTATTCTGAAGGAGAGAAAACATAGGGGCTACGATTTTGCTAAAGTTTTCTATGAATCTTCGGTAGTATCCCGCATGCCCTAAGAAACTCCTGACATTAGTTTGTGTTTTTGGGATCTCAAGTTGTATGACTTCAATTTTCTTAGGATCAACCTTAATTCCTTCGGCTGAAATATGATGTCCTAATACTATCCCTTGTTCCACCGTGATCAAACATTTCTCATGACTTAGGGACAACAGATGATCCTCACACCATTTTAACAATTTTTCTAGATTCATGAGGGCTTCATCGAAAGTTGAACCATATATAGTGAAGTCATCCATATAGACTTCCACACACTCATTTACTAGCTCAACAAATATATCCAGGATGGCCCTCTAAAACATGGTAGGAGCATTACATAAGCCAAAGGGAAGAACCCTATATGGAAATGTTCCCTAAGGGAAATTAAAGGTTGTCTTATCCTAGTCTTCTGCTACTACTTGTATTTGATTGTATCCACTAAATCCATCCAAGAATGAAAAATATTTCCTCCCAGCCAAGTTATCCAGCACTTGGTCCACAAATGGCAGGGGAAAATAGTCTTTGTGTGTCGCTTTGTTAAGCTCCCTATAGTCTACACACACTCTCCACTTCCCATTCTTCTTTGGAACTACAACCAAGGGTGACACCCACTTGCTATCAAAAATTGGGTAGATAAATCCTACCTGCAAGAGCTTCTCAATCTCAATTTTAATGATGTCCTTGAGGGAAGGATTAAGTCTCCATTGTGGTTGGTGTACAGTTCAAACATCCTCAGTATAGATATGATGTGTAGACACACTAGGGTGTATTCCTCACATATCTTTACAGTCCCAAACGAAGGCTTTAGATCTACTCACCAGGGTGTCAAACAGTCTTTGTTCTTCTATCTCAATTAGCCAACTATTGATGTTCAAATTTTTTCCTGGTAGCAACATAATGGTTTTGACTCCTAGATGGTTGGACGTGACAGTGTACATAGGCCTTATAAGGTTGTTAAGTGGACAGCTATGAGGTACAATTTCATGAAGTTGAGCGACGTCTACAAAGAAATGGTATGTTTTTGGAACTAAGTTCATCAAAGAACAAGGTAATCCAATAAAACTAGCACCATCAAATTATTCTTGATCTATGTTGATTGGGTGTCCTAGGATTTCTTCTACATCTAACATCTCCTCACTACCCAAATCAATGGCAATATTTTCCATGTCATCTTCCAATTCATCCTCTAACTCTTTGCCATGATGTTGAATAACTACCATGGCCAGTGAAGCCAAATTCTCCTATCCATCAGGGCTTTTTGGTTCATCAACCCATACTTTGTTGTGTTCAATGGGCTTGGCAGGGGGATACAAAAATTAATGTTTTCTATTAGATCCATGTGAGATGGTCATTCCTCCCTCCCTGCAATCAATTTTGGCTGCAACTGTAGCCAGCCATGGTCATCTCAAAATTATTGGATAACTGTCTTTTGACATAAGGGATTCAATTATCTGCAAATCCACTAGATATTCCCATCCATCCACCTTAACGAGAAATTTTTCAATAATTCCTTTCAAAATAGCTATGGATTGGTTTGCCATCTATAAGACTATAGTTGTGGGGCGTAGATCAGCAAGTCCCAATTTTTCCATCACATCCATAGTCATTATGTTAATTACTACTCCAAGGTCCACTAAAGTGTTAGGTATTTCTACCTCATTAACTATTACTATTATAAGTGTACTTCCTAGGTCATCATATTTCAAAGTAGTGGTTGCTCCAGATAACAAACCAGCTAGGTGCCCATTTATATGAATAGTGTTAATTTGTTTCAGTTTCCTTCCTAGGGTCTGGATGCATAATTGTTTAATCAGCTGGTTTAACTTAGGGATCTCCTTAATTTCCTATAACAAGGGAACTTCAATCTGTAATTGCTTAATTTCTTGTATTAATGTAGTTTCGGTGGGTAAGGTCGATTCTAGAGCATCTTTCATAGGAATTGGTTTCAGACACTCTAGAAAGGGTGCCTTGGTCTTTTCTTTAGGTGCAAGATCCTTCAGGTGTTCAATTGGATACTGACCCCCTCCTCCTAAGGTACGTCAGAAGCTCCTACTGAAGATAGCAAGTCAGGCTTCTATTGTGTAGCATCTGGTATCTATTCCATAGATGTAGGTGTTATCATGGTTTCCTCAACAGGATTTTTGATAGGTTCATCAATGATTTCTTCAATATTCAGTTGTGAAAGTGTTTTTCCAAACCTCAATTGAAAATTTCCACAGTGTATGGCATCAAGTCTAGTGACATTATCTTATTCGGTAGAAAACACCAGAGTATTTGGGCAATTGTTCTTTGGGTTCGGTACTAGTTGTGCCGAAAGTGGTGGTTGGTTAACTTGTCCATTTTGTTGTGTAGTCTAAGGGGGTGGCAAGATATTTTTTTGCTAGTTAGGCATTCTCCTGGGGCCAGTGTAAAATTGATGTTGAGGTTGATTCCATTGAGGAATGGGATTTTGAGGGTACCACTACAGTTGAGGGTGATTAGGCCACTGAGGGTTACCCCAAGATTGATTTTCCCATTCTAGTGGTCCCCAAGGATAAGATCCCAAATTAGAAGGTACTAGAGGTGGTGTCTAAGGCTAGGGTACTTCCCATTGATTCTTGTTCCAATTAGGTTGGGACCTCCAGTTAGGATTGGAAGTCTAGCCATAGGAAAAATTTCCTCCAGTTCTTTGATTAACAACATTCACTTCTTCCTCAACTGGATTTGTTCTTTTCTTGGAATTTTTGATGGTGTTCAGTAGCTCATACTAGTCGATGGGGTGATTTTTGTCACACTTGACAAACATCAATCTTATCAACTTTGTCCAAGGGACATTCTCTTAGCAAATGTTTGTTTCAGCATTTGGGGCAATAGATGGATAAGGTCTCATAGTTTTGTGTTTTAGCCTGGATGTCATCTAAAGTGGTGTTTAACTAGATGAGAATGTCAATCTTGAAGTTGGAGAGTTCTTCACAAAGTTTTTGAATGTCACTGGAACCACTAAAAAGGGTGGACTTCCTAATTCCTCCTCGAGTCCAAGAGAAATTTTGACACAGTTCCATAATATCATCTAGTCCTAGTTGGGACACGTCTCATTTTCCCATTAAGTCCAAGCTTCTCTGAGTGTCATCATCGAGACCTTTAAGGAATAAGGTCTTTATTATATTGAAACTTATAACTTCTCCACCACAACATTTAGATAAGAAGATAAACCTATCTAGGTAATCCTCTAAACTTTCATCCTCATTTTGCCTCACCTTGAACAACTCTTCTTTCCTATCGCTAACCCTGCAGTAACTTTGGTACTTATGTAAAAAGGAAGACCCCATCCCATCCTAGGAGGTTATCGACTGAGAAGTAAATCCCATAAACCAGTGCATAGCTTTTTCTTTCAAATTGGAAGGGAAAAGCTTTAGTTTTTTATTATCAGTCTTGTAGTCATATGTTTGACACAAGACTTTGAACTCAAATAGAAACTTTTCCAGATCCTCAGTAGACAAACCCTGAAAGGTTGGCAGAAAAGTGTGAGATATTTTTCATTGTTGTATCATCATCTACATCAAGAGCAATAGGATAAGTGAACATGCAAGGTGGTGGAGGGTTATCATTATTGTTGGCAGAATTTCTTCGGGCACCCATGGTGTTGAAGAAAATATGACTTTCATCCCAAATTCGCTTAGTTGGGTAGGGTTCATGAGTTTGTAAAGGAATATACTCCTCTACAACTATAGGTTCTCTTTCTGAGGTATGTAGGAAGGCCTCAGGTTGACCTCATTCGGTCAATTCCTCTGTAAGTTCTTGATTTGAGTTTTCTTCCTCTCAGATTGTTGTTGGTATGTCAACTGGGGGGTTTTGGTATGAATCTTCCATGGGGGCCTTGTTTCCTAACCATGCAAAAAAGAATCCAAAGAACTATTTCTATCCCTAAAAGAGGTCTTTTAAGATATCTCCTACTAACACTAGAAAAAGGAGTCCCCAACAATAGTGCCAAAAAGTGACAGGATATCATTAGGTCCTAACACTTTAGTGAATAAACTCATCAATATATCGACTGAGCAGTGTCCAACGGCTATATGCAATAGAAGACATCTCAACTTCTCTCTCAGGCTCCCTAAATACTAACCAACTGAATAAAAAATTTCCAAGCTAAAGGGCCTCTAATCTTGAAAGCAATAAATCATCTACCTAGAAAGTAGAAAACAATTCAAATAAAAAAATAGAAAACTATAAATCTGAAAAGCATCACCACTAAACTAGAAAGCATAGAAATAATTAACCTAAAGAATGCATAAATTGTTGAAGAAGTGAAGCATGTAAAGAAATTAGGAAACATTTATCTAATGCAAAAGATAACAATTCAACTGCTAACATAAAATGATTTCACAAAATCAACTAAAGAAAGGTGCTCCAAACATTCAAATGCTAATTTCAAAAACTACGAACTTAGCTACAACCTACAGGCTTGAAACTGACAGCATAACATATATTCATGAAAATGAATTACAATTTCAACTGTTATCTACTAAAAGAAAATATAGAATAAGAAATAGAATACTTATCTATCTATCTATAACCCTCGAGTGGCCAGCTCTTAGGTGTGTCTATAGCTACCTTAGATCACATGCACTGGAAATTCTCTAAGCTACTTCATTCCAAAGACTTTGTTCATTTACTCAGTAATTAAAAGAGTGGCAGGAAAACTCATTTTCATATGGTAGTTTTTACTCAAAAGACAGATTGGCATCATAACGATGATCTTCTTCTCTATTCATTATTTGCAACAGTTATATATTTATATGAAAACAACTAACAAAAATCCTACTTTCTAGTTGATAGAGTCTTTTTAACAGATTTCCAATAATAGAGAGACTTTAAATCCCATGACATACAATACTAAAGAGGCTCACATGAGCCATAAAGTTTTTGAAACTGAAAAATAACATAATTATAAAGATTTGGCCCAAAATGTGTGCTCCTAAAATTCTGGCGCCTGCTCACTTTTTTTCAAAAGTATGAAGATATGTGTTCATTTCCCTTTTGAATGGAATGGTGATTGGAAGTGTAGTTGACATGCAAAATACTCAAAGACTAAACCATTAAATCAGCATAAGTAAACTTAATTTTCCTAACTTCAAGAAGTAAAGTTTGCACGCTTATTCATAAAAAGAGAGCAATTATTTTTCCTAAAGGTGATCAATTGGCAAGGTAATTTGGGTGGAAAGGTTTAGATTTGCATATTGAGCCCATTATGTTGATGAGGTTATTTTTACCTCATCAAAACTCTCTTAGGATCATTACTCATTTAGCCATGCATCCTATGAGAGTTTCCTTTGATAAAAAATATTCCAATGGATCGATCTTGGAGATAAGCTTAATTTGGTGACCCGGCATATAGTGTTGTAGATTTTGTGAAGAAAAAACTACTACTAAACAATCTCTTTCAATGGGAGTGTAATTAAGCTCATATCCCACTAAATTCTTGCTAATATAATATGTTTCCCTTTTCTTTCTAGATTCACCATGTTACACTAGGAGAGACCCAAGTACTATTGATGTCATTGAGATATATAGTATCAAGGGTTTATCCGCAACTAGTGGCATCAAGGTTGGCGACGATACTAGATAGTCCTTTGATTGCTAGAAATCCTATTAACAATGATGATCCCATTTGAAAGCAACACCTTTGTGAAAAAGGTGTGTAAAGGGATGGAATTTTTTAGCCAATTATGCAATGAATCTTTTGATAGACTGAAGCTTCCCTTGTAGATTGTGAAGTTGTTTGAGTTTTTTAGGAGGTTGCATCTCAATGTTGGCTTTGACTTTGGTTGCATCCATTTCAATTCCCCTTCATTATCAATGTATCTCAAAAAATTTATTGAAGTGACTCCAAAGACACATTTCTTTGAAATCAATCTCACTTGATAATTCTCAATCCTTTTAAAGATTTGAGCTAAAAGCTCTAGATGTCCTTTCCTTGTGATTGATTTTTCAAGTATGGAATCCACATAATCTTCTAGAATCTTGTGAAACATGTTGTGGAAGATAACTCTCATCATTGTTTGATATGTATCTTTGATGTTTTTAAGACCAAATGGCATGGGCTTCTAGCAGTAGGTTCCCCATGGACATGTGAATGCATTTTTATGTTGGTCTTCCTTAGTGATCATTATCTGGTTATATCTTGAGAATCCATCCATGAGAGATAACACCTCATGTCCAACTGTTAGATTCACGATAATTTCCATGTTTTGTAATGTAAAGTCATCTTTAAGACATGTTTTATTCAAGTTCCTAAAATTTGTACATATCTGGATGCCCCTAATAGGTTTTGATACTGGTACCAAGTTTGAAAACCACTATGGATAGTCAATAGGTTTTATGAAACCTACAACAAGTAACTTCTACAATTCAACTTTGACTAATCGTGTTATTTTTGGATGCAGTTTCCTTAGCTTTTGTTTCATAGGTTTTACATTTGGATGTACTATCAAGTGATGCATCACTAATGAAGTATCCAATCTTAACATGTCTACATAGGACCAAGAAAAAATGACTTTCATTTCTTTTAAGAAAATTGCTAGATTATGTTGTTCTTTAGCATTAAGGTCCATGTAGCATACACTGTCACTTGAGGTTGTTCAGTGGTCCCAACATTCACTAGTTGCACATATTCCACAAGAGCTACTAATTATCTTGATCCATCATGAATTTAGGGAGATTGAATCCTTCATCCTTAGGTGCCTCAAGGAGGTTTTCACCTTCGTATACATCTTTTTTTTTACCTTTTCCTGATCTAAAAGCACCACATTATGGTTTTCACTTGCGGATCTTGTTTTGATTTCCAAATTTATCATTTTGCAACTGAAGCTTTCAATTGTGTCCCCAAAGTATGCTTGGGTATCAAGTTCAATTTCAAAACCTGCTTTGTGATCTTTGAAAGGAATGTCATCTCTAAGCCCCATGAATTCTATGATAGCCTCATCATTTTTAATGAATCAATAATCGACAATTGTTGTTGGTCCCATTCTATGAGCTGAGGATAGATAAGTTCAAATTCATTTTCTTGGATGGGAGAAATGAAGGATGTAGTGGTAATTGTGTATATTGAGGAATTTTTGAATAAATCTATCATACACATGGGTAAGTCATTGATATTTTTTTCATCGGATGGGTTAGACCAAGAAGAAGTTTCAACCTCCTCATTTAAGACATCCCCAACAAGAGGGATCACATTTTTATTCAAGTCATACCCAAGACCTTTGTTTTTGGTCACTTCTCTAGGATGATGGGTTCACACATACCTTGTTTCTTTAAGCCAAGCCTGTCAGTACTTGTGTATCCCATGTTTTTATCAATAGATAACCTTTGATGTTTGTATCCACAAGAAGAGGAGGTTCCTCCTATTCCTCTTGATGTACCCATTTAGAAATATCCCCTTCATCTATTACCTCTACATTCAGTTCTCCCTATCTTGTGAAGATATTTGTTTTAAACTTGAGCATTTCAATCACTTTCTCAATATGGTGGAAGTAAGTATGTGTGAATGAAATCATGAATGAATCAATTAGAGCCTAAACACTAAGAATTCACACAATTGAGATCATACAAACCCATACTCAATTAAATTCATTTGCAAAAACATTCAAAAGTTTTAATCTAAGAAATTGAATATAATTCAAAGCAATTAAACAATTAGAAAGTGTAAACCCTAAATCCCATTGTGGATTTATGCATAATTATGATGTGGATTACTCAATTGAATGCATAATCCATGTTATAAAAGCTTGATATTAGAGGACGTGATTCACAAAATAGGCTCTGAAATGCTCAAGAAATGACTCAAGAATTCTAGAGAGTAAGGATTCTATGAATATTATGAATTATTTTCATGTTGATGAAGGCTTGTTTTATTGATTTTGGAATCAATGGATGAGAGGAAATCAAGGAGGTGAGTGTGGATCAAGAAGGTATCAATGGTTGAGGGTTCATGAGATCCCAAAAGATCCTTTATTCCATGGAAATAGGTTGGATATATTTTTAATTGGATGGAAGAATTTGAATTTGAAAAGGGAATATTCTTTGTGCAAGTTAGAGAGTTGGAGGAAAATTGGTTAATTAAACAAATGTGGAAATTATTTAATTGTGAGAATGAGGAGAATTAATATTTTTAATTAAATAATTGAGAATTATTTAATCAAGAGGGATTATTAGGATGAAAATGATGAATTAATCAAATAACCTTAGTTATTTGATTAATAGGGGAATAAAGTGAATTTAACTAAATAATTGGAAAATATTTAATTAAATGGTAGAATTAGGGTGAAAATGAGGAAAATTATGTTAATAGGTGAAATCAAGATGTGTGATATAGTTAGGACAATTTTAAGTGTCCACAATTGGTTTTCTAATGTAGAAGCATCCTTGGGCATCATGAAAATGTTGCATCATTCTAGAAATTGTAGATTTGTGAATTATTTTAGTGGTGTACTTATCTATTACTTGGTGGTTAGTAATACATGACAGATAAATTTAGCACATTTTACCATAGTTTAGAGCTATATTTTATAGATTTTATCAAATTTTAAGGAGAATTAAATAAAATGAAAATTATTGTGCAATTTGTGAATACCTATCAAATTGATCATTTGTGCAATTATAACATTTTCTATGTGTGACAGTTTGTTTGGAGTTTGTGACTATAGATGAATATTTGTGGAGATTTATTGAATCATTTAAGATTTTTGTTGAACACTACATGGAGGTTCTTCATTATTTTCTCATTTGATTATGAAATTATATTAATTTTGGATGACAAGTTCCATAAGGTATTGGGTTTTGTGTCACCTTGTTATAGAAAAATCATTGAGGAGGAATGAGGATTCTATTTATACATAAGAAGGAATTTTTTGAAAGAAATCAAAGATGTAATGGAATAAGTAGAGTGAAACTATGACGTTTGAGGTGAGAATGTGAGCAATAATAAAGGACTATGATATGGAGCACAATCTAGAGAGAACTAGTTGTGCAACATTTAGGGAGGTAACTAAGGTCATTGCTATATAATATTATTTGAATAATGTAAGTATACTTTAATTATCATTTACAAAGGAGGTAAGGTGTATATCCCATCTAACAAGGTTGTGGAATTTGTAATCATGGTTGTAATTATACAAGTTTGATATTAATAAGATATTTTTATATGGTGAATCTTTTTATTATTTGTATTTTTTTTTTGGATGCATGGATGGATAGTCCTCTATTGGACCATTCAAGTGTGACTAAATCAATAATCATGTGGTGGTTTGAATGCATCAATCTTTCTATCTTGTAGGGAACATTAATTTGTTTGTGTGTATCATGGAAGGGTTCTTTAGATCTCTAACAAAGGGAATCGATGTAGATTATTTTATATATGCAATATTATAAATAAGGAAGAGCCAAGATGACTTGAAAAATAATTCTAATATTTTGGAGCAAGGATTACAATAGTTTCTACCTTAGATTAATAGAAAAAATCTTTTTCCAACTAGAAAATCACAAAAGGAATATGATAATGTGATATGTTTCTATGTTGAATATGGAGCACTTAGTGAAGAGTTTAAAGTTGATATTTTTTCATAGATCTAAACTTTGGAGTGAAAAAAAAGGAATACTAAGGCCATGATAGAATAGATCATTGAGTTGGAGAAAGAGGGACCATAACTATCTAGATAGGAAAATCTATTAAGGAATAGATCAAATAGAATGAGTTGGAGAATATTGTCCTGTATAAGGAAAAGGGGATTGAACTAGATGTTAAAAAAATTTAGAAGAGAAGAAGGCATCTAATTACAATGTTGAAGATGAAGACTGAGTGTGTGAAAAAGATATTCTAGTTGGAAGTGTAAGAATGAGGAAAACAAACTAAAATGCATCTACACTTCTAAATAAGACATTGTATCTAAGATTCAAGAAATTTAAGCTAATTTAAACTAAGAATCTTCAGAAATCTGTCCTATTGCTCTCTAACTCTAAAGATTTCCTTAATCAACTTTTCTCTCAGATTTTAGAAACTAATTGATTGCTGAAATGACACTTAGAGAATGAGATTTAAGCTAATTCTATTTCTACATGATTTAAATATGCAACTAAGATGATTCTACAGTAAAACTTATAAGAAAGAAACTACTGTAAACATCCATGACTGTAAATGTTGAATGCTTGATGAATGTTGGATGAATGCTTGATGGATTGATCCTAAAACTAGATTGCTTGAATGCTTGATCGCCTGGAATACCTGCAGAGTAAGATTGCACAAATTAGGAGCCTTTTCTTGTAGCCAGCAACCTGTATTTATAGCTTTCACGGCACTCATTTGTGAAGGGAAAACACAGCAGAGGTTGAGATTCAATCTGGAGAATTGAATGGTATGAGATGAGAAGGTGGAGCTGATCATGAAGGATTGTTTCTGCCCATGAAAACACCAGGCAAGAGGATAGGAGAAGATTTTCCTATGACAGCCCTTCACAGCCATTCCCGTAAATGCACAGGAGTTGGTTGTTGAAATATTTAATAAAACTGAATAGTTTTATTTTATTGTTGAGATTTGATGAGGTGGAGGTTTTTAGAAGATTTTAGGAATATTTTATTTGATTTATTCCCAAAATTGGAAGAGAATAGAATATTAATTTAAATAAACAAACTATAGGAGTTTTATTTATTAAATTAAATGTGAAAGAAGAGTGATTAATTAATTTAAACAATGTGAACTTTATTTAATTAATTAAAGTAGAGTAATATGATCTTTATAAATAGGAGAATTTGATTATAATAATAATTAAATAAAACAAAGGTATTAATTTTGCTTATTTAATTAAAATTAGAATAAAAGAAGAATTTAGAAGAAATAAATATGAACTATATAAATAAATAATTTTTATTTATTTAATAGTAGAGGAATAACAAATTAATTAATCAAATAAATGTATATAATTAATTAGACCATTTTTAGGTGTATACATTTTGCCCCTCTTTGAAGTGATGTGTTTACACATTGCTTCAAAGAATGATTCTGCCTCAGCTGCCAATATTGACGAAAAGTTTAAAATATGCCCCAGACTTGCCCCAGAAAATGAATTTCGAAATGATAATGATATATGCCCCCACGGGAGATAAATTGATGAATTTTGAATTTTTTATTTTTTTTTATGATTTTTCATTTTTTTTTTGAATTTTTATGATGATTTGATGATTTGATGAACAAGCAATGATGAAACAATTTATCTCCTGATAAAATTGTGCAAAGATGCCCCACTGATAGATAATAATTAATTTCGCAAGAAGAAATTAAATAAATCCCAAAAAAAATCCCACCAAAATAACCTATAAAAGTGAAAAAGGTCACTTTCAAAAGTCATTTGTGCATTTGACTTTGAGAAACTTGTGATAGAGACCCTTAGAGTGCTAGAGCATCAGGATGCCGATCCCTTATCACACCCACCGACTCGAGCGTGTGCGACATCACCAGTGTCTGGCTGACTATGGACCTCCGGTACGTACCCCAAATCCTCCCCGTAATTCACACTTGTACCTTTTAGTTTATTTTTTTCACATTTTTATTGTTTTAGGGCCCGACCGGCGTGGAATAGCGCGTCCATCATCTATTTTGGTGCACCAAAGTTTTAGCGCTTTAGGTAGATTTTGTAGCGCACCAATAGGATAGTGCAGCACGTGAGAGTTTTAGCGCTTTAGGTAGACTTTGTAGCGCACCAGTAGGATAGTGCAGTGCACAAGAGTTTTAGTGCTTTAGGTAGATTTTGTAGCACGCCAGTAGGATAGTGCAGCGCGTGAGATTTTTAGCGCTTTAGGTAGATTTTGTAGCGCGCCATAGGTCTATTTTAGCGCCCCACCAGAAATAGCGCCCCTGAGCTCTGTTATAGTGCGTAAAAAAAATAGATTGATGAAAAAAATTGTGCACTTTGATTTTTATTTCATTGATTTGTTGTTGACTCCATCCATTTTAGTTTGATCTGACTAAATAAATGGTAAACGATCTCATGATGAGCGAGATCCATTAATTGATAATAATTACCCTCATGATAGGCGAGGAATAATTAAAATTTTTGAAGGAATGAACCTGATTGATAGATGAGGGTTCATTCTTGATAAATTGATTGTTTAATAGGTAAAGCACAATTTTTAGAAATTGATGACCTCATGATATTTGATATTTTGAATGATAACGTATTGATTTGTAAAATGTTTTTATGATAACAGGAGCGTTTAGATGTTATCCAGGTGTGAGAGCAGTTCCCCTGGCCTTATGATATGATACCATGACTTTCACCAGATGAGAGGCAGCATATTACTGATTGTGGTTTAGCATCATTACTGGATATGCCCCATATTAGACTTAATAGGGGTCTACTGATAGCTTTAGCAGAGCGGTGGCATAGTGACCACAACACCTTCCATTTACCTACTGGCGAGATGACTGTGATGCCAGAGGATGTATGGCATACCCTTCGCATTCCTTTTGTTGGGGAGATTGTCGTGCATGATTCAGAGGAGTGAAGTGGGATAGAGTCTATTTGAAGAGTTTTTCAGGATCCTCATATTGCGGGAGTTTGGATCCCATGGGTAGAGATGTATAATTCTTATGCTCCACTTCCTTCAATTTTGGCAGGCTTTATTGGTGGATTCCTTTGTCCTAATAAGAGGTCAAAGGGTCTATCTCTTGGATGGGGTCGGGTACTAGAGGGTATGGTGGCACATAGGATGAGATATACTTGGGGTATGTGTATGCTTGCTCAGTTATATCATGATTTACACTAGATCGTGTACCTCAGAGGTAGCAGTTTATCAGCAGGAACTACACTTCTTCAGGTATGGGCATGGGAGCATATTGTTGTCACGCATCCTATGCCGGTGTTATGGAGACCAATGACGAGACCCTATGTGTTTCATTACAGAGGCAGGCCTATCTAGCATATGATGGGTAAGCTAGATTATTGGAGATGGGTTCTTGATGATGTGGAGACAGTGACCTGGCATCCCTATTTAGATTGTGATGACTGGGATGAGGATGATATCGAGTTTGGATATTTGGCCGACTCAATGTATTTGATCGGGAAGAGCTCCAAGATTTTGGAGCGATTCCTGTTTCGCCGCGTCTACAAGCAGTATGGGATTGTTTAGTGTATGACACAAGGAGTAGCGCACTATGGACGACGATGGATAGATGCCAGTGATTGGGGTCCATGCTTGCCTTATGGGGCACTTATTGAGGGTTATCGTGCTCTTCAGCCATCGGCATGGGATATGCGGCGAGACATTGTTGAGACACCCGTTACTCCCGATTATGGACAGTATTTGGCTCTACACCCTCCTCCTTGTATTACCATTCCAGATGAGCCAGCACCAGCACTAGCACCAGCACTAGCACCAACAGTTGCAGGGGGTGGTCACGATGGTCAGAGATGGAGGAGAGAGGAGGATGTAGATGTTGATGTGGAGGGTAGTGATGAGAGTGACAGTGATGAGAGTGATGATGATAGTGATGATGATGGTGAAGATGAGGGGAGACTGAGCATAGTAGGTACCTCAGAGCCCTCAATGAGTGCACCTCATAAGAGGTAGGCAGTTGCTCCCTCTCTAGCAGAGCAATCAGAGGTTGCTGGTTTGCACGTTGAGATTTTGACATTATAGGGACAGCTAGCACAGGCGCAGGGATTAGTGGCACAGACTTAGGCTCAGATGCAGGCACAGCTAGCTACTACACAAGTGCAGATTACCTCTCTAATTGGTGAGATAGATGAGGCCAAATAGGTAGTAGAGACAGCACAGGCTCAGCTAGCAGGTGTAAAAGCACAGTTGACCATTGTGTAGGCCCAGATTATAGCCCTAACTGCAAAGCGAGATACTATCAGATAGGTAGCAGAGAGAGCAAAGGCTACTACAGAGAGATTGCAGAGAGTGGCCGATGGGACCTCTGTGGTAGATTACATGCAAGAGGCTATGCGGGCAGATGCAGAGATTGAGTTCTATAGGAGCCGCTATCATGAGATTTTCCCCCCATAGTAGAGAGTCAGTTATGCCTAGTCCTGCTCAGAGAGGACTCGTTCGAGGACAGTGAGAAGAGGCGTGACACAGCCTCTCGAGAGAGATCCGAGAGATCTGAGAGATCCTGGGATAGCTGGTGGTGGTGGTGATACTGGTGCGAGACCTGCTCCTTCTGGTGCGAGTACCACTTGAGATCATGTGTGCACCCTTCGAGAGATATATACAACCATTTTTTGATATGTTGTTATCTTCATCCTTTTCAGACTTCCTTGTATACTTGACACTTGATGAGATATATATGATGTGCAACATTTTGATTGATCTATGATGTGTTCTACATGATTTATGTGATGGATGCATTTTAATTTTTATGTTTTATGATGATTTATTATACTAGATTGGATAGATGCATTGATGATGATGTGATATGATATTGATGATGTGTGTATTTTCTTAATGAAATGCAATGTATAATATATAAAATGAGATGTAAATGAATGATGTATGGATGAAATGCAATGTATGATATATAAAATGAGATGTAAATAAATGATGTATGGATGAAATGCAATGTATGATATATAAAATGAGATGTAAATAAATGATGTATGGATATGTGATTTATATGATGAGATCATAAAATGCCTTCTATATGTATGCAATGAATGATGATTTTGTGACTAAATGATAATGACAATGTGATGAGATGTAAATGAATGATAAATATAATGAATGATGAAACATAACATGTATATGATATCACAAAATGAGATGTTTATTGTGAAATTTATGATGAGATGAAGAAATTATTTTATATGCATGCCATTTTGAAAATTGTATGTGTCAAGTATACTCAATCTTTAATAAGAAAAGATAACATTATTTGCAAATGAATCTTTGTAACTTGTGTAATCAATACTGTGCATATGTATTATTATGAATGCAATCTATTTTTACCATGCAAACTTGTTTTACCAATGCAAACCTAAGTGTCATTTCAACAATCTTTTTATTTTGCTTTGTATCATCACCGAGCTTTTAAAATGTTGAAAGTGAATACAAGTATCAATGATATGAGATAGACCAATGATGAACTGAGCATTTCTTTCATGATATTTGATATTGCAAGCAAACACAAGCATCAAGGTATAATTAAACCGAGATGACCTAAGCATTTCTTGCATAAATAGACAAGAATTAATCATTTTCTTAAGTGAATCAGAATGTCATCCATGATACTTGGTAGAGCACTTTCCGTGACGATTCACAAAATAATAATGACTAACTCATAGGTAGAATACAAATAAAAATACCATTCTCCCTCCTTGCTTCTCTAGTTTAATACATCATCGAGTAGCTCCAAAGAAATGATAAGAAAATGATAAAATAAAAAGTACAACAATTCAAATTCTAATTAATGTATTTTCAAATCATTATTTAGATTAGATCATCGATGTTGAAATGTGTGTGCTGATGTTTGCATGATATTCTCAAACGTTTGACCAAATGATGTAACCTAAAGACCTATCCTAGGGGTCTCGGGGACTGATCAAAGATTAGTCTTGCCTACGTTATACACGCAGAGACCACGTAGTTTGACTGGTACAGACTCTATTTTTGTGTTTTGCGATTTTCGAATGTTTTTGCATGGATTTTCTTATTTTTTAATGTTTTTGGATTTTGATGGATTTTCTGATGTTTTTGGATTTTGATGGAGTTTCTGATGTTTTTGGATTTTGATGGATTTTCTGATGTTTTTGGATTTTGATGGATTTTCTGATGTTTTTGGATTTTGAAGTTTGATTTTCTGATGTTTTTAGGATTTTGATGGATTTTCTGATGTATTTGGTTGCTTTTCAAGTATCGTCACTCGGTGTTTTCATGTTTGATTGTCTCCCCATTTAAGCCGAAAGTCCATTGTACCAAATAACTCTAGGATGTTGCCCCCAAGCTAGGGTAGGACATGATATTCCTACTATGATATGGATAGTGATAATAATTATGTCAAATGATAGATGGAAATGATATGAAAGGAAACAATCGTAACAAAACTATACCCAATAGATAGAAAAGCTGGTGAAAATCACAAGTAGCGCCTGTTTGCCAGGTTTTCATCACTTGTTTTTATTGTGTCCTCCTTTTTGTGTATTTTTATTTTGTTTTTGTTTTTTTTTTCTTTTATGTCATCATGACGCCTGTTTGCCAGGTTTTCATCAAGAAAACCTTACCGATCGTGCACTAGGTATCCTCAAGTATAGAATCGCCTGAGATGGATGCTATTCATGGGCTCCTCCAACATATCTCCTTCTTGTGTAGATAGTCGGTATGATCCTAATCCATAGACTGATATAATTACATAAGGCCCTATCTAGTGAGGTTCAAACTTTCCCTTCTTTTCTCTGTCTGCTTGATTTCTAGGGTTTTCCCGTAGGACCAAGTCTCCGATCTGGATGACTCTAGGCTTAACCCTATGATTATAGTTCCTAGACATTCTTTGTTGATAGGTTGTCAAATGATTGATAGCTTGTTGTCGATGTTCATCAAGTAGCTCTAATTCTTGAAGTCTAGAGATCCTGTAATCCTCATCTGAAATGAGTCCCTTTAGTGAAACTCGAAGGGATGGAATTTCTACCTCGATAGGTAATATTGCCTCTGATCCATAGACAATAGCATATGGTGTAGCTCCTGTTGGTGTTCTGATGCTAGTCCTGTAAGCCCAAAGAGCAGGGTTAAGCTAAACGTGCCAATCACGCCCTACCTCATTTACAGTTTTCTTGAGAATCTTTAGGATTGTTTTGTTTGAAGCTTCTGCCTGTCCATTACCTTGAGGGTAATAAGTGGTTGAAAAGCGATGTTGGATGTGGAACTTTTCACACAGCTCTTGGACGTCTTGGTTCTTGAAAGGCCTGCCATTATCTGTGATGATTGACTGGGGTATCCCATATCTACAAATGAGATAATTAAGTATGAAAGATGATATCTGCTTCCCAGTGATTGTGGTTAAGGGAACTGCCTCCACCCATTTTGTAAAATATTTTGTTGTGGTGATAATGAACTTATGTCCATTAGATGAAGATGGGTTAATTTTCCCTACCAAGTCCAATCCCCACTGACTGAAAGGCCATGTAGTTGTGAATTGATGGAGCTCCTATGCTGGTGCATGTATAATATTGCCATGAATCTGACATTTTTGACATCTCTTAACAAACCTATAAGATTCTTGCTCCATGTGCGGCCAGTAATACCCCAAACAAAGGAGTTTCTTGGCTAAAGATAATCCACTTGAATGTTCATGGACCTCATGTAAAGCAGAAGCAGATTCATTATGTTCTAAACAATGCAAAAGAGTACCATCTAGGCCTTGACAGTAAATAGTGTTAGCAATAATGGTATGTTTGGTAGATTGGTGTATGAAGTTGTGCTTTTGGTTGTGAGAAAGATCTGGCGGTAAGATATTATCTTTTAGGTAAGTACAAATGTCTCCATAAATGGAAGATTGGGCACTATCCAAAAGGCTTATGGTTTGGGATTTAGGGTTTGCATATGTAGGATTTGACACTTGTTCCACAATAAATTGATAACGATCTTGTGTTTCAAGCATTTGTAGAAGAGATGCTATTGTGGCCATGGCATCTACTGCTTTATTCTCTGATCTTGGTATCTACTCAAATTTGATATCTATGAAGTATTTCTTTAGATCATCTACTAGTCTCTTGTATAAAATCAGTGTGTCATCCTTAGTTTGGTAATCATTGTTGACTTGATAGATGATTAACTGAGAGTCTCCATACACCTGTAGTTCTATGATTTTCCAGTCAATAGCCACTTTAATTCCAAGGATTAAAGCTTCATATTCTGCCACATTGTTAGGGCAATGAAAGGTAAGCCTGTAAGATTGTGGAATTGTGTGCCCAAGAGGTGTGACAAATAAAATTCCTACCCCTAATCCATGTCATGTGTAGGATCCATCGAAGTAGAGTTGCCATGGTTGTGTTGTAACATTGAGGATATCTGCATCAGGAAATTCCATGGTCATAGGATGACTGCCTGACAATGGAGCTTCTGCTAATTGGTCGGAAATGACTTGTCCTTTGATAGCTCGCCTTTCAACATACTGAATGTCAAACTCACTGAGGAGCATGACCCACTTTTCCAAACTTCCTGTTAAAGCTGCTTTTCTCAGTAAATATTTGAGGGGATCAATTTTTGCAACGAGCTTGACAGTGTGAGTGAGCATATAGTGTCACAATTTTTTTGTTGCAAATATTACTGCTAAGCATGATTTTTCAATGAAGGTGTAGTTTACTTCATGTCCATTGAGTGTCCTGCTGATATAGTATATTGCATGTTCCTTTCCTTCTTTATCCTCTTGTGCTAGCAAGGCTCCTCAAGAAATATTTGTTGTTGCAATATATAGCAACAATGGCTTGTCTATACTGGGTGGTACCAAGATTGGTGGTGTCATTAAATAATGCTTGATTTGATTGAAAGTATTCTCACACTGTTCATCCCATCTAAAAGACACATTTTTATGCAAAAGATGGTTGAATGGATGACACTGATCTGCTAGTTGAGAGATGAATCTTCTGATGGACTGTAGTTGGCCTTGTAGAGATCTTAATGTACTGATATTCTTAGGAGGTGGCATTTCCACAATGGCTTTAACTTTTGTTGGATCTACTTCAATTCCTTTTGTAGAAACTATGTATCCAATGAGTTTTGCTGATGTTACTCCAAAGGCACACTTCTTGGGATTTAATCTAACTTTAAATTTCTCCAACCTGTCAAATATTTGGCAAGTATATCTAGATGTCCTTCTCTGGTGTGAGATTTGGCTAAGATATCATCCACATAGTCCTCCATGAAGGTGTGCATCATGTCATGGAAGATTGTTGTCATAGCTCGCTGGTATGTAGCTCCTGCATTCTTTAACCCAAAAGGCATGACGTTCCAGCAAAAGGTGCCCCATGGACATGTAAATTCTATCTTTTCTTGGTCTTCAGGAGCTATTTTGATTTGATTGTATCCTGAAAATCCATCCATGAGTGATAGCATTTGATGGCCAGCCGTTAAATCTACAATCATGTCTATGTTTGGCAAAGGAAAATCATCCTTTGGACATGCTCTATTTAAATCCCAAAAATCTGTAAATATTATGATGGTGTGATCTAGTTTTGAAATAGGTACAATGTTGGATATCCATTCAACATAATCAATAGATCTGATAAATCCAGCATCTAGTAGTTTCTTCAAATAATTTTTTACCAATAACTCAACATGTGGATGCATCTTTCTTAGTTTCTGTTTTACTAGTTTAGTGCCAACTGGTAAAGATAAGTGATGCATAATAAGATCTATTTCTAAGCTTGGCATGTCAAAGTATGACCAAGAAAAATTGATGCATCGTTCTTCAAAGAATTTGATAAAATATGGCTTTTATGTATCTATCATGGATGCTACCAGGTGTAGTATTCTTACTTTCTCTGCTGTGCCAATATCAATAGACTGTGTGGGTTCTACCAACACTGATGATCTTTCATGGTAATGTTGTGGGAGCATGTCAAGCCTTCCATCCTTTGGTGCCTCAATGAGGTTTTCACCATTGGATGCGTTCTTTGTTTTTACAATTTTAGGATCAAATACTGCCATAGAATGGTTTTCACCATTAGATCCATTTTTTATTTCCATATTTTTGCAACTGAAAGGCTTGGCACCCTCCTGCCTAAAAGAATCATTAAAAGAAGCATTGGTAGAACAAGTATCAGATTCTTCATAGAAAAGGTAGTTAATAATAGCGAAGTCATTATCAAAAATAGGGAGATTGATGGGGTGTTGGGGTTCCCACTCGATAAGCTCGAGATGCAGTAAAGGCAATGAATCATTAGATGGGTTGAGGTCAGTGATTGTGAAAGCTCGAACGGAAATGTCATCCAAGTTCTTAGTGGTTATGTCGAGGCCTACGAAGGTATTTTCTTCCACATCATTTATCTCACTTGATGTCTGTTCGTCTTCACTTGAGTCATCAAAATTTCATGTTTCAAAGACAATAGGATTAAAACTCGAGCTTTGACCCTCCTCAGGTTTGGGGGTATACTTTTTGATAACATCAATCTGGATATCTTCATAGGAAACATCTAAGAAGTTGTCCCACTCATATTCATTTGAATCTATTTCGGAGTTATCTCTCATTTGAAGAATACGCTACACAGTTTTATTGGTGAGTTCTGCTCTTGCTTCTTTTGTGTATCCTAGTCCAGTTCTTCCATTTTGCTAAATTGTGAGAACTTGGATTGCATCTGTTACACTTTGTTCCCCTCGTTCAAGAGGTCCTTGTTCTACTGTATATCCTAGTCCAGTTTCATCTTTATGTTGGAGTGTGAGTGGCTGGATTGGTTCTGTTATGCCTTGTTTCCTTAACCCAAGAGGTCCCTGTCCTGAATATCCCATCTTCTCCAAAATAGTTTTTCCCTTTCCATATTGATTTGTCTCTATGATATTACTTGTGGAAGTGGAAGCTTCCTCATCCCTATAAAGCCAATTTAGTATAGCCTTATCTTCTGACTCTTCATCTAAGTTTCCAGCTTGTACAAATCTGCCATCTAATGTCGTTGTAGATTGTGCTGATTTTTGGGTGATTGTAGATGGTTGTCCATACGTTTGTAAGGAGGGTAACATTTGTGATAGATGGAAAGAGTGTCCGACACCATATTCACTTATTACTTTGTCACTTATAGTACTTTGTTGGTGAATTGATGTGAGAGTGAAGCCAATTGTTCTTCAACATTTGAAGGGTTAGATTGTGCCATCTTGATCTCTTGTGATTTTTGTTGTTTTGGAAGCCACTTTGATATGAAGCTTTGTTGTTTCTCGCCATTAGATGAATCTGATGTGCTAACTTCTTGATTGTTAGGTATTAATGTATCCTGAGATGTTTTCAATGTATGACAAGCTTAGGTGTCATTATAGTCTGCTGTGATTGTTACCTCTTGTCCATTGATAGGAAATTTCAGGCATTGATGATAAGTGGAAGGTACTGCTTGCATATCATGAATCCAAGGACGTCCCAACAGTATGTTGTATGTCAATTCCCTATCTAAGACTTGAAAAATCACATTTTGGACAATAGGTCCCACTTGAATGGGTAATATGATCAATCCTTTAGAGGATCTTTCTTTCTCATCATATGCTTTGATTGTGATTTTTCTTCTTGTATCAATGGCTTCATCTGAGTATCCTAGTGCACGAATCATCTTTAAGGTACAAATATTTAAACCAGCCCCTCCATCTATCAGGACACGCTTTACACGGTGTTTATGGATGAGGACTTCAATGTGAAGGGCTGAATTATGTGGATGGGTGAGTGATACATCATCATGTTCGGAAAATGAAAGGCAATGAGGTGTAGATAGATGTCCCACCATAGCTTGAAATTGACATACATCCAAATTGTTAGGTACCATGGTTGATACAAGAGCTTGGTCAAGAACCTCTTTGTGTGATGGGGAGATCTTTAAAAGTTCCAAGATGGATATTTGCGTTGGTATTTTCTATAATTGATCGATGAGATTATATTGATTGGAGGGAGGATCTACAGATTGGGGTGATAATGATGCTCCTTTCAATATAGCTTTGGATTGTGCCCTTGTTGTGGCATTAACCGGTTGGTGCTCTTGTTTCCCTTTGAGTGTGATTACATTAATTTGGTTTTCAGATTTGTCCATATGTTGTACCAAATTAGTAGATGTAATGTCATTGTTTCGATTGATTTGATTTCATAACTCCTCATCCTCCTTGGCAGCAGAAAGACAAAGGATCGTTGTGTCATAAACATAACCAACATTCTTTCCTTTGCTGTTTGCAGAAGAGGATTCTCCCTTCTGATAATTGGGTAGAGTATTTTTGAATGTTGTATGATCTTTGTTTGTTTGGTGCCCCTCTACAAATACTTTCTTTTGATCTATAAGGTCTTGTACTGCATGTTTTAACTGCCAACAATTTTCACTCATGTGGCCTTTATTTTGATGGTAGTGATAGTAATGTGAGTCATTCCACCATGATGGTTTGACTTGAGGGTCCCAATTTCTAGCCTCTTGTACTTGAATAAGTTTTTCATCTAAAAGTTCTTTAAGGACTGATTCCAATGATTTCCCTAATGGCGTGAATTTTCATTTATTGGATGGTCATTGGAATGATTGGGTTTTTGTTTCTCCACTATTTTGATTATTTCCTTGATCACTACTTTGTTTGACATTAAGACCATTGTTTTGTTTGTTTGTAGTTGTTGGCGTCAAGGTGAATACTGGTTTGGATATGTGTGTATCGATTATGGTATCGGTATTTTTATTCTTTTGCCAAAATCTTGGCTTTTCATTGTTGTTGTTAGAGGAATTGTTATTGTTTGAACCTTCAATGAAGTGTTTGATTGTTCCTCTTTTGATTAGAGCCTCTTCAATTTTGAGTCCCTTTTCGATAACTTGCTCAAATGTAGATGGACATTGCAAGTCCAATCTATAATTCATTTCATCCACTAGGTTATCAATGAACATCTCTATCTTCTCCTCTTCAGGAATAGATCTAGGGTATTTAGCAAATAGCCTTCTCCATCGTTGGAGAAAGGAAAGAAACTTTTCACCCTTTGCTTGTTTGGTGTTGTAGAGTTCTTTTAAGGTCACCCCATGTTGGATGTTGAATGAGAAGTGCGTTATGAACCTATTGATCAGTTCTTCAAAAGATTGGATCCCAGGTTCCATTTTAGAAAACCACTCCATGCAAGTGTTTCCTAAGCTTCTTGGAAATAATCGTAGTAAGTAAGTCCTCGTGTGCGAACTCTATGCTCATGGCTCTAAATTCCCGTACGTGATCAAATGGATCGGTTCTTCCATTGTATTTGTTGTACGTCGGGTATTCACAATACCGTGGAAATGGTATCATGTTAATGCTTTGGTCAAATGGATAAGGGCAAATGTCTTGTAAGGAATATCTTTTTGTTGGCCCTTGTTGGATATTTTGGAACTGCAATTGTAATTGTTGGATTTGTCTTGTCAAAGCATCTATTTGATTTGGATTTTCCATACTAGTTGTCTGAGGTGTGGTCATTTCCTTGAGTTGGTTGACATCAAAGTCTTTAGGAAGCTTAGCACCTTTGTCAGCTAATAATAAAAGATACTTTTCCATATCTTGCTCTAACATCTTTTCCATAAATTTATGGAAATGAGGGTCTTGTTGAACTTTCTCGATTTCTTCTGCAGTTATTTCTTTCTCTTGTGAATTAGTGAGAGGATCAATGTTGTTGTATCATCCCCAAGGGTTTTCTTCAGCCATGGCTACTATTCTTTCATTTTCTTCTTGTTGTTGTCTTTGATATGTTGATCGTGTGAAAATAGGCATACAAACGTTAAAGTTTTACTCTAGACTTTGATCTTGGATTTTGATTTGATAAGTGTCAAAGTTTTTGATTTAAAATCTGATTTAGTCGTGTCTAGTTTCGTGATGGAAGGATGATAAAATCCTTGATAGGGAAATTTTGACACAAAAATCTCAGATTTAGTGATGATTGATAAGGACACTTTGCAAGATGATTCAAGACCTAGGCGTAATAGTAAAGTTTTCTCTTTTTTTTTTTTGGTATGATTCAAGTGTTTTGGACTATGGGAAAAAAATGTTTTGGATTGATGAAAACCTTGTTTTTGATGTTAGCAATCTGACAAACTGTCCTACTAACTCTCTGTTTTTCTGACTTTCCGGAGCGCTAAAACAGAGCCACGACGCGCTAAAATAGAGACACGACGTGCTAAAATAGAGACACGACGCTCTAAAACAGAGATGTGACGCGCTAAAACGTTGTCGTGACGCGCTAAAACAGAGCTGAGACGTGCTGAAATAGAGTCACGAAGCGCTGAAAGAGAGTTGTGAAGCACTAAAACAGATCCGAGACGCACTGAAACAGAGTCGCGACGCGCTAAAAAAGATCCACTATGCGCTAAAACATATCTGAGACGCACTGAAACAAAGTCATGACTCGCTAAAACAGATCCACTAAGCGCTGAAACAGAGTTCTGACACGCTATAGAATTTTTTTGGGGTACCACAGGAAACTATCTTACTCTATGAAATTCACTTGGACTTGTATCGTATTGTATGGCAGGTTGTGGGATGTATTCTAGATGAATTCGTTAACTGTGATTGTGGTGTTGTCTAAGAGCCCTTCTTTGATAAAATGCTTGTGAATCTAAGGGAGCTACAGCATAGTCATCCGAATAACCTCTAGAGAAATCGTGATATCTATGAATAAAGGTCCTATGTTGGAGTAGAACTTTTCTGCTTTGATATAAAAATCGTTGCTTTCTCAAGAGTTGTTTGTATGTAAGTGTTTTCTTTGGCTTTCTAATTCGTTTGATAAGAGACTTTTTGACAAATTTGGTGGATACCCAATCTCGAATCATGTGAATTTCACAAGTGTTTGATTTGAAGATTTTTGTGATGATCTTATCTAAATTTAATGAAGGAAAACACAGCAAGCAAGAATAGAATAGTTGATCCTAGAATCTAAACAGATAGTGTATGTTCTAAGAACCAAACATGATTCTTCTTGATTTTTACTGGTTTGATAACAAAATAAGACAATTCAAACAGACTCACTCCTAGAGACAAAAGGTCATCATTATATACTCGAACGACCCACAGCTTGGAATTGTGTCGACTCACATAGCCATGTCACCCCCTAGAGGGCGTCCATGTTTTTGTCTTTTCCAGGTGCATACTCAGAGTGACGGAAGTGGATACCGGATCCCTTGAGCAAACAGTCCTTGGCAATTATATGGTGACTACTTGAGGGTAGATTCTTCCTCGCCCCTACACCGCCGAGTATTACAATGTTCGGGAACTGACAAGCTTGCTTCTATTTCTAGGTTCTTAGATAGGATTTTTCGTTTAGAGTGGCAAATGGATAAACTCCCTCGAGAGACCTCCCAATCTTTAGAACAAAGATTTTGGGGATGGTTATCCTGCACACTTCCATTGAAAGAGGGTTTCCCTAAATTCACATAAATTTTAAAGTGGGTTGGAATGCCATGGCTTTTGGCTATCCCCACTCAGGTCGTTCTCGTAGGGTGAGTACTTTTTCCCACTACGGCGGGCCTATCTAAAAGTTTTAATGAAAGCTTGAAAATTGCGCAAAGTAAAAGTGAGTCTGGTATTCTGATGCACCCAGTTAAGGGGAGAGCATAAACCTATCACCCAATCACAGCAAAGAATTTTGTTCATTTTTTAAAACCCAAAAGACAAATTAGCTAATCTATATGGAGATATTGCTCCATAAAAAGCATGATGTTCAATTTTATTCCCACAATAAATGATGAAGTTTCTATCCTAGGATTGATCATTTTTTATCCATTTTCTATCCTAGGATTGATAAATTTTAACCAGTTTTCTGTCCTAGGATTGATAAATTTTAACCAAAAAGAGACTAAAAAACAAAAAAATCTAGTCGCGGATGCGTCGGATCCAAATAAAAGATTTTTAAAGAACAAAGAGTTGAGGTGCTAAAACAGGTGGACGGCGTGCTAAAATAGTTGCGCGGCACACTAAAACATTTGAGTAGAGCGCTAAAACAAACAACCGACGCGCTATAGTTTTTCTCCGACGCACTACAGAATACCTCCGACACGCTGTAAAAAACCACGGTTCCATGAAAACAAACACGCCGATACCTGTAAGACACTTTTCACAAAAAATTTGTAGAATATGGGGTTAAGCCCCATGGTGGGCGCCAAAATGGAAGTGTAAGAATGAGGAAAACAATCTAAAATGCATCTACACTTCTAAATAAAACATTGTATCTAAGATTCAAGAAATTTAAGCTAATTTAAACTAAGAATCTTCATAAATCTGTCCTATTGCTCTCTAACTCTAAAGATTTCCTTAATCAACTTTGCTCTCAGATTTTAGAAACTAATTGATTGCTGAAATGACACTTAGAGAATGAGATTTAAGCTAATTCTATTTCTATATGATTTAAATATGCAACTAAGATGATTCTACAGTGAAACTTATAAGAAAGAAACTATTGTAAACAGCCATGACTGTAAATGTTGAATGCTTGATGAATGTTGGATGAATGCTTGATGGATTAATCCTAAAACTGGATTGCTTGAATGCTTGATCGCCTGGAATACCTGCAGAGTAAGATTGCACAAATTAGGATCCTTTTCCTGTAGCCAGCAACCTGTATTTATAGCTTTCACGGCACTCATTTGTGAAGGGAAAACACAGCAGAGGTTGAGATTCAATCTGGAGAATTGAATTGTATGAGATGAGAAGGTGGAGCTGATCATGAAGGATTGTTTCTCCCCATGAAAACACCAAGCAAGAGGATAGGAGAATATTTTCCTGTGACAGCCCTTCACGGCCATTCCCGTAAATGCACAGGAGTTGGTTGTTGAAATATTTAATAAAACTGAATAGTTTTATTTTATTGTTGAGATTTGATGAGGTGGAGTTTTTTAGAAGATTTTAGGAATATTTTATTTGATTTATTCCCAAAATTGGAAGAGAATAGAATATTAATTTAAATAAACAAACTATAGGAGTTTTATTTATTAAATTAAATGTGAAATAAGAGTGATTAATTAATTTAAACAAAGTATGTGAACTTTATTTAATTAATTAAAGTAGAGTAATATGATCTTTATAAACAGGAGAATTTTGATTATAATAATAATTAAATAAAACAAAGGTATTAATTTTTCTTTTTTAATTAAAATTAGAATAAAAGAAGAAATTAGAAGAAATAAATATGAACTATATAAATAAATAATTTTTATTTATTTAATAGTAGAGGAATAACAGATTAATTAATCAAATAAATGTATTTAATTAATTAGACCATTTTTAGGTGTATACAAGATGAAGTAAATATATATATAAAATATTATGAAGAATAGTTATATTCAATATCAGTTTCTTTAATTATTGATTATGTATTTTTTAAGTTGTGATGTAGAGGCTTCTCATGTGCTACTGAGGACAGTAGTTAATTTACAAGGGGATAATTGTTATGTGACTTTTTCCCCAAGAAGAAAGAAAGTTTTGAAATAACCCTTTAAAATTAAAGGGAGAATAAAGGATATTATGATCCTTTGATTAAAAGAGATTAAGAAAGCATATGTGTAAAAACTCTCTTAAGAAGGTGGAAAAATAATTATTTATTTAAATAATTATTAAATGTAGCCTTTGTGAAAGGGTTTGATGGTTTGCAAACCACCCCCTAAGGCATATATAAGCATTCATGTGAGACTTGGAAAGAAACAAAGAAAAATAAAGGAAAAAGAGAAAAACAAGTACAACACATTGCAGGAATAAGGTTCCAAGTTAGCAAGCTATGAGTAGGACAGAGAAGGGGCATGCCTATAGTGTATGTTGAACCTAGGGTACAAGTGCATGCACTCAGGATGGTCCTCACCAGGGCATGGTTTTGTGGCATGAGTGTTGATCTTTTTTCCGATGGAACCAGCACTCGTGTAGAGTGGCAAAGTATGCTTTCCTCCTAGACTACTCATAGATGGAAGAGGCTGAATCAGGGTCCATTGAATGGCAATAGTTGAGCTTTCTGTTGCACAAATCAAAAGATAAGTATTAATGTTGATAAATTATCTAAGCAATAAAGTTGTTTTAAATCTTTTGAATCTATTGAATTAATAATTTATTTACGACATGATTGAAAAGACAATTGTTGATTAATTTATTATATTCAATTAATTTCAAAGTATTGAATTGAGAATTAAATATTATGATAAAATTTGTGCATAAAATTTTTAGAATTAATCCACAAAATCAATTTAATTCTTGCATTTTCAATTTGGGAATTAGTCTCATTACACTCTCAAATTTTAATACTATATATATATGAGATTAATGTATAGAAAACTATAAAATGTTGTCAAATAATGCTGCGTTTAGTGGTATATTATAATTCTTATGATGTAAAAATGGGATATCTGCTAAGGGATAAGAATCATCTAACCCTTAGATAATCTCATCAAGGAGCTAGAAATATAGAAAATAATAATAAGGCCTTTAGAAAATTTCAAGTAAAGGGGAAGTAAGAATTAGCAATATCATGTGGCATAATTCATTCTAATAAACTGCCTCTTGCTCATGATAAATTGATTAATCTTATGCAATCCTTGAAGGAACTAATCTACAAAATAGCTAGAAATGAGAAAGGTATTATCCTTGAGAGACAAGCCTACCTGAGAAAAGATAGAAAAATGAAAATATCTTATAAGTCCTATAATACATAATGGAAGAATGGTATACCTATTCAAGATACAAACAATGTGGGTCAAAAGAGGCCCAATTAAAGAAATTTTGGTAAGGAGATACCTCGTTCATTTAAGGGATCTAACAAGTTATCACATGCCTTGGAGGAAACCTAACAAGAGGAATAGTAAACATGAGTCAATGATAGAACTTTAGAGTAAATTTGGAACTCAAAATTCTAGCTATGCAATAGTACCTAGAAAATTCACTACAAGAAACCTCTATTGCAAGCACTCAATAAATAAGAGAAGCAACACATAAAACAATGAAATGGTAGTTAGGAAACCATGATCTAAAACCACCCAAAGTATTGCACCAAAAACTTTAGTCAAAAGTTATTCCTCAAATCCCAATATATGTTCATAGACTAAAAACAATGTATTCCTTCCACTTGTCACAAGCTTGTCATAGTCCACTCACTAATTTGGGTGCTCATTTTGGCTCTGTTATCTCCAATCAAATATACCTTCAAACAAGTCATAACATATATAAATTGGTCAACAAATGTGACTCTCTCTCTAACAAGTAACAACCCTCTCATGTTCAACAACATTATACGATTGAGAAGAAATTTGAACAACATAAGTGTTTTTCTGAGGTGGTTGTTTTTGATTCACAGGGTCTTCGGACATCCCCTCCAAATGTACCAAATGGTGGGGCTGCTAAGACTACCCCTAATGAGCAAGTGACTATGTCTCAGGCTGCCATTTCTAGTGATAGTGCCACGGCTTCCATATCTAGTGGCTTTTCAGATAATTCTTTGTCTGCACGAAGGAATAATGATGAAATCTCTAAGACTTTGGCTGCAGGCATTCACCTTCTAGAAAATAGTGAGTTGGCCTAGCATGATAAGGCAACGCAAGTGGAAGAAGGTTGGATCACTATTAAGGGCAAGAAAGCTAAACTCTCTAGGCCTTCTTTTGACATGACTCTCTGTTCCCACAAGAGTAGCTCTAAATGTAAATCTTGAAGGGTCTTGTATGGGAGCTAGTTTTTAGCTGGCTGCAACTTGTCATTTTTGCAACTTTGTTCTTGTTTGTAAAGGGTTTTGAGTCCCTTCAAAACTTGTTTTTACCTGTATCAAAAACAACCCTCTTATGTGTCATAAATTATGCTATTATATTTATGAAGCGAGAGGTCAAATTTTTACAGACCATACTTTTGATCTAAGAAGTTGATTCAACTTCTTTGCTTAAATTCAATATCTCAAAGAGCACTATGTTGAAATTTCCAACATGCTTTTGTTAACACAATTTTCAACATTTTTTCAATCTTAAAACTGATAGTCTAAACCCCTGAAAATTATTTTTTTATATTCTATAACCCAATAATTATATATTTTTTATTCAAAAATTAAAATACAAATTTGAGACACCTTTCCCAAAAAAAAAAAAAAATCAATCTAAAGTGAAAAGACAAAATAAAAATGCGCTTTCATTCGATGTTTCAACCTGAAACAACTTTCGTGTGAATTTCAGCTTTATTCAGTTTGCATGGGTGCAAAAGACCGTGCCTTTCCTTGTATTTCGTAAACGAAATGCATTCCCTTTTCAAATCTGAATTGGCATGGTTATGGAAATTTCGCCATTACACTAACATCGCTGTTAATATACCCCCATAATTACCACTAACGTTAAAGGAAGCCGCACCATCATTCATTGCTCCATTTCATCACAAGCGTATTCACGTAGTTCACTCCTATTTTGAAAGTCTTATACCTTCAATTACCTGAACTTTCTTTCCAATTCTAACACATATACACGGCAGACTAGAAAATACAATAACTTGTAACGAATTCAAAATTTTGGAAATTTCATAAGCGGCATGAGAAAGAAAGTCCATGGTCTTAAAAAATCCCCTACACGTGGAACTCGGATTTGCAAATTGGCAGATTAAATGGTATATTCATGGTAGAGTGTTTCACAAGGTTTTGTGATCTGCTTCGAACTAGACATGAAATAAGCAGGAAAAATGTTGGTGTTACAAATCAGAGTTGAACGTGTAGGGGATGTTTTTGATATAAATACAATGCACTATCCAAGGAAAAGATCATCTTCTCCAATTAAACCCAACTGTGAAAGGGTGCTCTATTCACTGTTACATTTTATTGATTTGGTATTGAGATTGGGAGGATAGCAATAAGCATCATGGGGACAACAGAGCTCAGCCTTCAGAATACATACAAGGAATCCCATAAAACAGATATAGAGGAGCGCCTCAAGGCTTTACGCGGAGTTCTGAATGTTGAAGTTGATATCGAAAAGAGAATCGTCACCGTAAAGCATAATTATCGTTCTAAAAACGGATCTGAATTTGGTATATTATGTCATATGACACCAATAATTATTCTGTTATTTATCTTTCTATAAGACTGTATGAAATGGTTTTGGAACATTATTCTGGTATTAGTGTACACAGAATTTATAACCATATTTTCTTGATGGTGTTGATCATGTGTGTGCAGTTGAAGCGCTGAAGCAACGAATTTCTAACCATAGCTTCAAGGCCTGAGTTTTAAAGCTTACCGAAGATTAGATTTGTCCAGGTACAAACAAATATAAAATAACGAGAGAATATTTAGTAATTTCTCTCATTTAGCATGAAGAGAACTACAATCTTGCATATGATAAAAATAGGATTTCTAAATATAGAATTTACATGAGTTTTTTTTTCACAAGTTGCATGATAAGTTTTTAAAAGTCTTTAGATGTTTCTAAGACCTTTATATAAAGAGGTGATTGTAGTTCATTTATTGTCTCTGATCTTTGATCAGTTGATCAGAATAGTAGAATCATGAGTTTTATCTCATATGGTGTTTCCAAACAATTGTAATGTTTGAAATTGAATAAAAGAAACATCTACATATGTTGAAAAACAATCTCTGTTTGTTACAACAATTTATGTGTTTTGAAATTCTTTTACAAGAAGCATATTTCTATGATCACAATAGATTGCGTTGAGAGTTGGTTACACTCTTTGACGAGTTGTAATAGTTAGTATAAGTTTTCCAAAATCAATTATATAGAATTGTATAAGCCTCTGGTTTAAATTATGTATGTTGGTTGCTCAATGTTTTGAATCACATTCAATGATCTATCATGAAAAAGAGGAAAATATTATTGTTGAGTAATCTTCTTGAGATAGTGGTACAGCTGATCCATTTGTGAAGCATTTAGTAATATAATCTTTGTATTGTTTATGCTTAATAGAATATTAAAGAAATAATATTCATGTAGACAAGGTTTTTATTTCCTATGAAACATAATTTATTTTTTCAATTATATTTTAGCTATACACAACTTAACATTAATATAGTTGTATAGCTAGCTATATTTGTTTCTTGATATTTCTTGTTTGATTTGATTTCTTTCTTACTATTTATTGTATTCAGTTAAAAATAGATTGTAAATATTATAATTTATAAAATATAATGTATAGAAAATAAATAAAAATTTAGAGAGATGAAAATTTGGTGTTCAAAAAATATTTTACCAAAATTTGTATTAAAATATTTATAAGATAAATTTATCTATATTTTGGAGGAGAATTTTGAAATTAGATTTCAACATAAAGAAAACATGTCAATATAATATAAATATAAAATGTTATATTTTGATTAAATGAATATAAATTTAAAACAATTCAAAGTCTATCATGACTTATTTTTTAGAAATATTCATTCATGTGCATTTCCTTTAGTAATCTATTAATGCCTTATTTTTTAGTACCATTGATTTAAAAACTGTTCATTTGCAAATAAGACTTGAAAATAATTACAAGGCAACCCAAATCTACATGATAAATCTTTAAGAATCTCTAAAAAAAGAGTTTAACATTAGGGTAGCTCTATTAAGTTATTAAATCATTGAATCATGGTGAGATAAAATTTGAGAAGGCCCTAAGATATAAGAAAGCATTTACAATTAATACATATGATGAATTATTATGAATGACTTATTTTCTCATATTGGAATAGAATTGCAGATTTATATTGAAGAAAAATTAGATGTTGTTATATATACAAAATTTATCAAGAAGAAGAGGTATATGAGTAGTTGTTATAACCAAATACTCAATAAAAAAACCCAACACTAGCAAGAGTGAAAATGATGTACTCCCCAATTGTCAAATCAAGAAGCTAAGGGAAAAGAATTATGGAAGAGAAAGAGGTAAATACAGAAAAGGAAAAGGGAGACTATGTTAATTTAGCGTAACATGGTTTAGATATCAAGAAGTCAGCCATTAGGCATTAGAATGTTTGAATCTAATAAATAGTCATGAATGGAGGGAGGGAGGGATGGAGGAAGGGAAAATGTGACGAATCCCACTTGAAAATAGTGAAAATATAACCTTTTTTATTCAAAACTTTTGCATGGATTGAACATTTTAATTAATATAATAGAATCCACAATAATGTAGTATCCACATCTAACTACTACTTATTTTTACTATTATCTAATTAGCATTCAAAAAAAAAAAAATCAAAATAGGAATCATATATCCATTACATTCAAGTGGATTTTGGTGGTGTGTCAAATATATGGTTCTTAAAGTCATTATCCCTTGATGTACTTGGGTAGACTTGGTATGTTGTACACATGTTAACTAAGTAACCATAACATGTGGATGCAACCTTATTGCATCCACCAACTTCTCATTGTTGGGTCTCTTATCAATTAAAAGCCTTGGTAATATGTGACATGAAGGAAAATGAAAAGTAGTGCATCTAATACTACACCATGATTACATCATTTCCCTTGTTCATTGTTAGCTATATGATGATGGAAAAAGAATCCCATAATGCTTATGGCCACCACCAGTGAGGGAAAAAAATGTCCAGTTTACACACACACTAGTAAAACCTACTTCTTTAAATTAGGCTTGTAAATCTACTAACAAGCTATCTCATAGCCCATTAAACATATTGAGTTGGTAAATCATAGCACCTATCACAAACATGCTATTGGAAAAATCCATCCAACCCAACAAGTTAGATTTTAGCATCCATCACTTACATGCTATTATTGAAAGTCATCTAACCCTATGATATATCCAAATACTCCTATTCATAAAGCATGCTCCTTATATCCTATCAAGATAGACTAGTGATATACTTATTTTGAGTGGATAATATACTTTATTGGTTGGTGATCACTACAGAAAGAGAAGCACAAGTTATACATTAGATGGTATTACTACCCTCAACCTATAGTTTCATAGCATACTTATCTAAACCTAGAAGCACAAGCTATATTTTAGAAGGTTTTGATTTCCTTTAAAACATAACCTATTTTTCCAATGATTTTTTTCTATACATAATTTAACATTAAAATATTATTATACTTATTATATTTAGCTAGAAATAAACTATAAATACTATGAATCCGTGCAAAATATAATGTATTGAGAATGAATAAAATTTTGAGGGATGAAAATCTAGTGCCAAAAAAGATTTTATGTATATAGGTATTTCACTAAGATTTTTATAACAATATTTGTTAAATAAATTTTCCTATATTTTAAAGGAGAATTTGTAATAATATTTTAAAATTAAAAGGCCATTCAAATATGATACAAATATCAAATTCTAGTTTCTTTTCAAAATGAATATAGTTTTAAAAAATCAAAGTCTATCATGACTTTGCTTTGAGAACTATTCATTGGGTGCATGTCCTTTATTAATATATTACTGTCTTTTATGGTATCAATAATTTTAAAACTATTCATTAAAAATGATACTTGAGAATAATCACATGACAACCCAAACTTATATGACAAAACTTGAAGAATCTCTAGAAATAAGGGGGGGGGAATTTATAGAAAATATTAGATATTGTGGCTCTATTAAATTATTAAATGATTTGTTCATCATGAGATGAAATTAGAAAAGTTCCTAAGATATAAGAAAGCATTTATAATGAATACATAAGATGAATTGTTGAGTGGCTTGTTTATCCACGTTGGAAGAGAATTATAAATTTATATTAAAGGACAATAAGATAATGCTTCCATATACAAAACTTAGTAAGTAGAACAAGTATTTGAGTAGTTATTTCTATATTGTTAAAAAAGTGTTTTTGAAAGGGATCAAACCATTTTATAATAGCAAGTGGAAGATGTTTTTATGAGGAGATACTTTATATGTTTTCAACTAAGATACCTCAAGGTAAAGAGTGCATAATATTCATGAATGTGGTGGTTGTCACATGAAATCCAGTGCTACAAGGTAGGCTCATAGGAAAAGAAACAAATTTAGTACAATGGTATAAGAGGAGCATGTACAATTTATTATTAAAGGATAGTTTAGAACTTGGAAATTCCCTTTTAATGATCATATTCATAGAGGATAGTCCTTGTGAAGGGATAGAAAGAGGGAATATATTTACAAATGATAAGTGGATAGTACCTTGTCTATGGAGTAGATACCATTGAAGATAATTGATAGAAGATGACAGTATATAGTTAAGAAAGCAAGAGAGCAATCCTCTATGATGTTAAGCACTTCAAAGTTATAAATGAAAGTCTAGAGCCATAACATGAATGCAATAACATAGTCATCATGATAAGTATAGTTAACATAGGACAAGGGTAGTAATAAGATAAATATCCTGAGCAACATTCATGAGCCTAACAATGAGAATTGAAGAGATGGTATGCTACAAGTTAGTAATGGCAGTTAGGAGCATAAGAGTGAAATGGTATACTACAAGCTAATGATGCCACTAGCCTATATTTTTGGAGGTCAACAACATGAAAAAATGAAATTTATAGATTATGAAGTGCATAAAAACCTAAAATCAAATTAATTAAAAAGTACAAAGCATACTTACAAACTATCTAGAACCTTCAAGTCATTAAGCATTATTCAATTACAAAATACATTTTTTTAATTTTAAAATTAAAAACAATATGTATTACTTGAGTGAAACTTCGATGACCACCTCCACTATCAAGTGTTTCCATCAAAGGTCCAAGATTAACCTATTCAACATCCAAAATAAGATATTAGAATATCATTCATATAACGTTTAGCTATTCACATGTAATATATAAAACTCTTTACTAGCTACATGTACCTTTGCAATAGATGTGGTCATGTAATAGAGAGGTGAGGGACCACTAAAAACATAATGAACACTATGACCCTAAAATTTTATTATAATCATTCAACTAATTTAGTTAATCTTGCATTTCAAAGGTCGAATGTTTCATTCATGTAAGGAAATTTGCAGCCATTGTATGACAATTTCCACATAACCCAAAAGAGATAACAATGCAAATAAGTGCTCAGAATCCACATGCAAGAGAATAGACAACATACCCATCAAAGATGACACAAGATATACCCTGGGAAAAACATCAAGAGGGAAAAACCCAACCTCCAAAAGCATCCATACTCCATCATATTAATCAACCATGAAGAAAATACAAGAGTTACAATGAACACTTCTGAAGAATCAATCCCTCCAATGTATTCCCATGTGTCCAAGCATGAATCAAAACATCCCATGTCATGCTTCACAAATGCACTCTCAAGAAGACTCAATAATGATAGCCAAACCACTCAGCCAACCTAAACCACTACACATGTGTTTTCTTTTATAGACACACACTCACACAACATACAACTAGTGGTACGATGAACCATGTACCACAAAACCATGTGAATTCAAAACCACTAACCCCTTATTTAATATTGGATACTAAAACATCACATTATTCAATATTTTCCCAATATTAAATTATTATCACATTATCCCACACAATAAATAATAATACAATATTACAATACAACACAAGTGGGAATTACCTAGTGTGATTAACAACACCACCAAGGTGTATCACAACTAAATATTTATTTAATTATAATATTATATAATAAATCATTTTATGCAATGGTGTACAACACCATATTTCTTGGCATTCTCCCACTTGTATGCATTGCATAAGGGATCAATGCATGATATACAACATCATAGCCATCCATGAAACCACATGAATCTGTAACATGCTTTCGTGCTCCATCAAGATACCTGCAATAAGAACAAAGTGACCACCATCTCAAGAAACAACTCCTCTCATCCTCCAACATGCCACCTATGGAAGAAAAGGAACATGCCAAGGTGAAGATTCACCAATCCATGAGCACAAGCATCAAATCCAAGTGATAACAAAGGCTCTAACCAAGTTGTTGTCAACTGAAAAATCCACACAATCAAAAATAGAATCCACAACACATGCTAATACATCAATAAACCCATGCCAAGAATATATGCAACCTATAAACTACAACCACAAGCTCCTTGTATAAAACCTTTAAATTAAGTACATTCATATCCAGGAACTCCCACTACATAGGTAATGTCAAAGCATATCAAGTCTACCAATCAACACTATATATTCAAGTGTGATAAGTAAATCAAAGCATGAAGTACCAAGAACAATAACAATTATCCACACATGCAACCCAAGTAGTTGCATAATCTCTCACAACATGTTGCCACCATTGTCCCAAAAACATCAACATGAACATCCAAGGAAGGAATCATGAAGAGAGAAACCTATAAACCATAATGTCCTTCTACCAACACCTCAAAAATTGTATTGTTGTGTCAATTATGATCTCCTAACAACCCCAAATGAAAAACCTCAATTGACATCCATAACACTCAATCTCATAGATCAAGTACAACATATGAATTAAAGTAATAATTCCAACATGGATGTAATATTCTCTAATCAAGAAGATCAAACTCAAAGTAACCATCTCCATAACTAGAAATCATCCCATAAACCATCTCCTAACAATCCTCATCGAAGAATGATATCATAAACTCAAATGCACAAGGAGATAACCATGCCATAACATCCCTCAAAATGAATCCTCCAGAACTAAATATCCATAGCTCAAGATCCATATCTATGAAAGATAAATCATATAAACTCGTGCTAACAAAATCTCAAATGAGTCTCCATAATCAGGAAAATACCTCTCAAATAATCAACTATCAAGTAGACCAAGAGTTGGGAATGAGAATGCTCCTCCAAGATAACTAAGCCATCATGACTCACTCCAAGAAAAATCTCCTCTATTGGTCCATAATGAGCTCACGTCCATATCCAGGTGAAAGCTCCTTGGTCTTCCTGTTGAAACCTCCAAAGAGTAACTGTCTCAAACAAATGTCTCTAATCACAATAGAACACCAGCCATCACCTACATCTATAAGTATCCATGAGTACCTGTAACCAATCAATCCATGCCAAACTCCAAATGCAACATAGCACCATCATGAAGTAATCAAGCAAATGATCAATGTACCCAATACAAAGAGAATCACATGATCAATGTCAAAGCTCCAACTGCAGAATCAAGAACCTATCATTACAAAATGATCTAACCATCTCCTCCTAGGAGATCACATTCACCAAAACATATATATACATCTTAGTATCAAGAGAAAAAGTATCATGCCAAACTCTAAACATGTATCAAGAGTAAATCATGACATAATATCAACACTCTAAACCAAGAATAACATATCTCCAATCACATGAAGATAACATACCAATTATGCATCCACATCACTGCCAACAACTCCCACTGAACCGTGATATGAGCTACACATGCCATCATGACTACCATCCTCTCCATGATGATCATCCAAGTCTACACACACTCAACTACAATATCAGTAACATACAAGTGAAACCAAGATCTCCAAGCCAAGAAGATACATACAACCACCAAACCATCATAAACATGTATCCATCACTGCCAAACCATCACTATCAAAAGCTCCCACTGAAAGTGTATAACCAATGAATGTAATAAGCTATCATGAAATCATGATAATAATCTCCTAATGAATATCAACCAAGAGTGCCCTCACACAATCAAAGAACTCAAATGCAACAAGAGCTCCTCAATAAGAAGGAAAAGTAAACCATGATCCTCATAACAAGAAGATACACCACCACAATCTGAATCAAGAACCAATCCAACACCACCAACAATGCACCTGCATAAACCATCATGACATGCCAAAGTATCTAAAGCACAAGAAACATCCATGACACCATGATCGCCACCAAATGAACCACCAACCCAACCCAATCATGCCCCACATATTTGCATAACATAGTCAACTACATAGGTCTCACATCATGACTGTACCTAGTAATACCATATCACCTCCCCACCATGAAATCAAAACCAACAAACCAAGTGACTAAACCAAGCTGTCAAAACTAAAAATACATCAACATTAAAATATCTATGGGCATAGACAACCCATGTCCAAGTCATAGGTGCAACAAGTATAGACCGCCTACAATGCTATACAACTTGTAGATACAATAATGAAGCATAAAAATCCAACCAAATACCGATAACCATTTAAAAAAGAGAATAATATTAGATGTACAACTAAGCATACAATGAATCCAACATCAAATCTCCTAGATCCAACAATCCATAAGCTCATAGTATCACCATAGTTAAAGAAACCCATAAACAACTTAGGATTCTAGAACATCAGCAAATAAATCATGTCAAAACAACTCCAAACCGATCCACTATGTAGTGCTCTGAACAAGATTTTTTTTTACTATTTGAAGTCCAAAATTTGACTTTGTATGCACCCAATATCACCTCTTGAAGCTCAAATAAAACACCTGACTTTCAGCAAGCAAACCATTTTCAAAAATGTAATATCTGGAAAAATATTTGGCACCACAGTGTAGATCTTTGAGTCACCTTTCTACCAAGTCCAAGAAGATCAAAAATGAACAATCTGGGCGAAAGTTATGCCCCTCAAAAGAAAAAGTCTAGTTTACACCTAAGGCAAAAAATATTTAACCACCCTTGGTGGCTAAGTGGTGGGTCCACCTAGGCAGTGCCGCTCCTTGGTGGTGAATCTGAAAATATTATGCAATATAATTTAATTTTCATATTTTAAATTTTTGATATGTCGGCCTTATCAAAAAAAACATGGCATTTAATTTGAATGGTGGATAAAATTTTATTTAATAAAAATAATATTTAAAAAGCAATTTAAAAAAAAGGTTTTTATGGTAGTATTTGGGCTCGTCAGTCGACTAGTACTACCAGCCATGTCAGACCCTGCCGATGGTACCGACAGTACTGCCAGCCACCACAAATCCAGTGGTACTGACAGTGTCATCCTTACTCTGCAAGCAGGGTACGGGGTGGGGTCGCCCCCCCCCCCCCACTTTGATTTTTAATATATATTTTTCAAAAGCCAGTTTCTTTTATTTTAATTTAATTTTTTAATTTATAATTTTTGGCTTTTATTTTTGTAGGTTGACAGGAGTTTTTTTTTTTAATAATATTTTATTTTTTGACAACTGTACAATCTGAAAATGGTGATTTTACCAAAAAAAATTGCATTTTTTTTCAACTTCTCCAAAATAGGGCAAATTATATATCAAAATTTTTCTTTCAACCAACTTGAATCCAACCATGAGGTCCATTTTTTCCTATGAGTTCATTTGTAAAATTTCCCCCACAAAACCCCCATTTGAATGCACAACCAAGAAACCCTTTTTTTGCCCTACTTTTTTCACACCCCAAACTGCAAGCAACCTATCATAATAGCAAACCCAAAACCCTTAGATCTGCAATAAACAACCTGTAAAACTCTCATATCTTTCCATGTCTTTCATTCTCTCATGCATTGCATAGATTCAAACTTCAAGCAATATTTTCTCAACCTAGGGTTATAACAAAAAATATTCAACCATGAAAGCTTTGATACCACTTGTAAGGAAACTTGCATCCATTTTATGACAATTTCCACATAACCCAAAAGAGATTTAACAACACAAATAAGTGCTCAAAATCCACATGCAAGAGAATAGACAGCATACCCATCAAAGATGACACAAGATATACCCTGGGGAAACCCTCAAGAGGGAAAAACCCAGCCTCTAAAAGAATCCACACTCCATCATATTAATCAGCCATGAAGAAAATACAAGAGTTACAATGAACACTTTTAAAGCATCAAGCCCTCCAATGCATTCCAATGTGTCCAAGCATGAATCCACACATCCTATGCCATGCTTCACAAATGCACTCTCAAGAAGACTCAATAATGACAGCCAAACCAATCAGCCAACCTAAACCACTACACATGTGTTTACTTTTATAGAAACAAGCTCACACAAATAAAACTAGTGCTAAGGTGAAACCATGTACCACAAAACCATGTGAATACAAAACCACTAACCCCTTATTTAATATTGGGTACTAAGACATCACGTTATTTAATATTTCTCCAATGTTAAATTATTATTATGTGTCTCCCAAACAATAAATAATAATACAATGTTACAATACGGTTAACACGTAGGATTGCACCCGAATGCAAAGTTGGAAAGCTCAGCAATCTTGTGTAACATGGAAACACCTTCGAGCCTGTGGGTTGCTCATATTAATGAAGGTGAATCTCTATATTATGGGTTGGTTCCCCTTTTTATTTTCTAAAAAACTAATTATATTTGATTGGAAAAGGGTAAGAAAGATAATTTGTTTGAAATGGAAAATTAAATCTAGGAGGTGATACATCGATAATGTAACTAGCATGCAGAAATGGCTCACAACTATCCAAGTTCAATGAATATATTCACATAAGTAATTCATAAAAGGCTTGCAAGATCTATGTCCTTTGAAGGAAAACAACGTTTTCACAACTCAGACTGCAAGATAAAACAAAGGCACAATTTATAACCTATGATGGTTAATTTCTTTTGTGTATATGCAATGATGAATGAGATAGAAACTTAAAGGTTTTTTGATAAAACACATTAATCTTGCATCAAATCATTCAAAATATGACAAAACACTTGAAATTGAGAAGGTAACACTTGATTGTATTGAAGGATGGAAGGAATTTCTACCAAAAATAAGATGAAAATAACTTGCTATTATATCATAACTATCAAAAATATGCCTGAGCTACAAGACTTTCAGACTCTCTACATGTGTAAGAGAAGGCAAGAAAGTAAGAACTGAGGAAAAAACATAAGTCTTTTTTCCTTTATACAATAAAATAGCTCAAAGAGCTAAGAAGAGTCATGTGAAGATAACTGAACTAAAAAATATCCCACCTCCAAAGTGATTCATGAGAAAAATAGAAATGGCCTAAAAAGGGGGCCACAACTTATGTAAATTGAGCTCAAATAGCTCAAAACTCCCCCTCATGATCAGTTTGACCAAAGTAGACTTCAAAATTACCTTAGTGGACTAAAAATCAGGACCAAATGCTTTAGTTTCACTCCTCCTCAAATTTTGCATCACCAAAAGAACCCCAAAGATGACTCCAGTTATCCCCACTGATTTAGGCATAACTCTCCTTCAACTCCACCTCTTGTTTTTTCCATGATTTATGGAACGAAGATAATTGCATGACCAAATATTAAAGAAAATCACTTATAACTTACTTTAATATTTGATATGTGATTGTTTATTTAATGCCTTGCATGACAAATATTAAAGCAATTTATAAGACATTACTTTAATATTTATTTACATAGTTATTTTGGCTTTAAACTTCATGCAAAAATGAAGGAAGTTGACATGAACTTGACTAGGTATTTGGCAATATAAATAAAATCCTTGCTTACGACTAGGGTATTAATCCTTATGCATTTTGTAAAATAAAGTGATTTAAATAACTTGATTGACCAAATTAGGTTTATATGGAAAACCTAAAAGAAAATACCTAATCATTGGTTGTAGGCTTCATTATGCATTTGTTATTTTCATTTCATCGAATGGTCCATGTTGTCGTGCTGCCAATGCTACGGTTTGGAGTCTTAACATGGTCAAAAATATCTTATGTTGGTAAGCTTCTCTTCCATGCTATAAATGTTGAAATTCTCTTACTCTCTATAAAAGAAATGTTCTCTGCTCTTGTTTCACAAAAAGAATGAAATAGTTTTATTATGTGTATTTTCTCCATTTTCATTGATAGATTCTTTCTTTATTTTTTGCAAATGAAACACTCGAGGCTTTGCAAGTCGTGGCTTTTTTTTATATAAATCTTTCACTACATATGTTTCCACATACAGTTCACAAGCTTTCTAAAGATGTTAAAAACCTTCCTTATTTTGTGGAAGAAAGATAAAAATCCTTCTATTTTGTATGCTCCTTGGCAAGAGGTCGTAGGCCTTTTTTTCCTTGGGTTTTTCCATGCTTACAAGTCGTGGCTTCTGCAAGATTCATCATAGTTTGTTTGGGTTTTTACCTTTGCAAAAAAATTGGGTTTTTCATTTAATTGCATACACGAGGGTCTTCTTTATGAAACCCTAGGGTCTTCATGCTTATCTTCCTTGAAAAGAAAAAATGCAAAACTTCTAACCTTTGTACTGTAACATAAATAAGCAACCATCATGCATTCATTGGAGGAACTGTCCTGGAGAAAATATCACAATATTGACACTACTTTCTTGATTCACTGCCATAGTCCATCATCCATGTGCACTTACTATTCTCTTCATGGATCATTTACAATTTGTAATGTTATTGAAGATTGAATGTTTTTCCAATACATCATCAAAAATTATGAAATTTACATTTATTCCCTCTTTTATAACCAAGGGAGCAGCATGTTGGGCTCAACCCTTGTGGGAGCCACATTTCCTCCACATACTGTAATTTATAATAAGATGATCTTTCAATAACAATTGTACCTATACCTACACAGTGAACAAACATGTTAGATAAAACAATGAAACTCAAAATTTGATGGTGATTTATGATGATCTTTTTTTCCTTGATATATGTGATGACTACAAATCTAATTTAATGCCTTATGAGAGTAAATTATATGCTTGTTGATGTTTTATATGAGGAGAGTAGGCATCCCGAGCTATAACACCAACTTTTTCATCTCTTGCAGGTAACTTCAAGAGCATTAGAGCAACTTATGGAGCAACCAAGCAAAAGGAGCTGAAGATGCAACATTTCAACCTTGGGGTTCATCATTTAGGCAATGATGGATCCCTATTCCTTTCATATGTTTTTCCTTTCTTCAAATTTATAGTTTACATCTTGTATTGCATTGAATCAGTTACTCCCACGGATTGTGTGGGATATTATACTTTAGTACTTATGAATAAAAGGAAACATTTTATGCAAAGCTTATGTAATATTTTCTCTTGTAAACACTTGCATAATAAACTAAAATTCATTTGATAATTTTTTTTTTGTATGATAATGAACACTTAGCATAATCAAATGTGTACCTTTCATTCTCTTATTCATTATCATTGTTGTCTCAGCTCTACCTGATTGAGCTAAAAGAAAAATTAGGTAACATTTTTGGTGACATTTGCTAAATGCTTTCCTACTAAGCATCAATACCAATACCATCAAGCTATGCATTAGGAAGAGGAGTCAATTCTTTTCCTTTTCACTTAGAAAAACCTCTGTAACTTAGTTGTTAGGAACTATATAGGTGCAAAACTAAAACTAAAAACAACTTCCATGGCTCTATTTAGGACAGGACCAGCAAACTATGCAACAACACTTCTTGGAAAATGAAAACTAAAACTCAAGCCTACTCTAACCCACTCTAACTAGTAAAAAAAACTAGTCAAACAAACCCATTAACTGGCTTTGTAAAATAACTCCCCCTTCTAACCAACAATAGATGCATTACATGTTTATGAATTGTTGATAAGAGGAAAACAAGAAGATACCCCACAAATTATTGCAATGCTTCATGAAGAGGATAACCAAACTCACTCACCTCTTGAGTTTGATCAATCATACTACTAATTTGGAATGAATGGGTGAATTGGTTCTACTATCCCACAACTAAAATTTCATCATTAGGAGAATTGATAACCGGTTGCATCTTATTGGTACCCCTCATGGCTAAATCTTTGATCAAGCATCCTCTTGAAAGAATGAAACCTGAACTCTTAATGTTGGTTCGTTGATCATGCATTTTTTATTCTACCTTATTCTATTGATTAGTCTACTTCATTCTTAGTGACTCATTTGGAAATATGGTCACTTCCACCTTTTGATCTTGTTGCCCAAGGTAATCCTCCTCTATAGGTTGCTCCTGCCATGCAAGACTTTCCTCCTCCAAAGATGTTGTTTCACCTTTTGATTGTGAAAGAGATAGCTCAATGTTATCTTCAAACTGGTCCTCTTTGTGGCATCCCTCTTGAGGAAAAAAACATGAATGTTCTCCTCATGTTTGTTTACTTATTCATGCTACTCAAACACTTGTTCAAGATTGTGAACTTGCTATTTTGATTTGTCATGATTGGAAACCTCTTCCAACAGGTCTGATTCTTTGTCATCCAATTTGGAAATAAAAACTTCAAGGTCATCCCAAAATGAACCTTCCTCACACTCTTCATGAGACCCTGATGGAGGATTGTTTTCTACTTCATAATAGCTCTCAACCAGTTGTGTAGGCTCCATGAAAAGCTTACTTTTGCACTCCTCTTCCTGATCCAAGGCTTCATTATCCGATTGATTGTCTCCAACCTACAACTCATCAAATTGTTTGATGTCTTCTTGCTACTCTACAACTATTGTTGATGTGATAAAAAACACACCTTCTTCATCATTTGCAATGAAAGAAGGTAGTTCATGAAACCAAGTTGTAGGATGATCTTCTTAATTAGCCTCTTTTACTTCTTCACCCTACTACCCTGGCTGACTCATTGAAACAACTTGATCATTTTCAACAAAACCAGGAAGATCATTAGCTAAAACATTGAAAGATTCCTCTTGAAAGGTCTTCTCATGTTCAATCTTTTGTTGCTCTAATCGATAATACTCTATAGCTAAATGTAGTGGATTTATATTTCTAATCTTCTCCATGATGAGTGAGCTATCTTGATCAATGGGTTGCTTTGTAACTACACTAGGTTGTACCTGATTACTTTCCTCAACTTGCAAAGGATGAAGGCTTGTGAAACTTGGAATTTCAAGCTTAAGAGAATTATTTGAAGAGTTAAGAGATTTACCTTGCTTGAAACTTGGAATTTCATATTCTTTTGTAGGAATTTATTCAAGCATTAACTTCATTTTCTCCTCCTTGATAGCTATCTCTCCTGCAAGATACTCCTCATATTTACTTCTTTGAATCTCCTCTTCTTATTGGCATTGATAATCTAAATAAGCCCACTCTTCTTATTGCTCATTATACTCTTGATCTCCCTCATACTCTTGATTCACTTTGATTTCACTCGTTTTCCTCTGAAATTTCAGCAGTATGTCTCTAAGACTCATTTCTTCAACACCTTGATTCTGATTAGGAAAATAGTTATGTTGATATGAAGGTTAAGCAGGGGTGGGTGGGTGGTAAGAGTACTAAACATGTTGGTTTTCTTGAAAAACCATAGAATTTGAACTAAAACCAGTAGCATAATTGGCCTGATATGACTAATCTAAGGATGTGGATGAGCAACATTTTCACGATATGCTAGGTGATATGACATGCTTCCATAAAACATAGACATGTTTATTCATTCAAAAGTTAGAAAAATAAGCAAAAATCAAACTTGCTTGAAACAAACCAGTGCCTGACCATAGTGAAACCAAAAAAATATTCTTAGTCACCAAGTGTGTTGATTTATTTCCTCCAAAGGTTGAGATTGTTGATGCACACACCCAAAACCAGCAATGAAATTATCATCTTTGAACTATGAGAGTTCAAACTATCCCATCGGGCATGCCAAAAACTGTTAACATGTAGGATTACACCCAAATGCAAAGCTGAAAAACTCAGCAATCTTGTGTAACATGGAAACGCCTTTGAGCCTATGGGTTGCTCATAATGAAGGTGAGTCTCTAGATTATGGGTTGGTTCCCCTTTTTATTTTCTAAAAAACTAATTATATTTGATGGGAAAAGGGTAAGAAGGATAATTTGTTTGAAATGGAAAATTAAATCTAGGAGGTGATGCACCGATAATGTTACTAACATGCATAAATGACTCACAACTATCCTTCAATGAATGTGATCACACAACTTAGTTTGGTAAATTTAATCACATAAGTAATTCATAAAAAGGCTTGCAAGATCTATGTCCTTTGAAGAAAAATAGTGTTTTCACAACTCAAAATGCAAGATAAAACAAAGGCATAATTTATAACATGTGATGGTTAACTGCTTTTGTGTATATGCAATAATGAACGAGACAAAAATTTAAAGGTTTTTTGATAAAACACATTAAGTTTGCATCAAATCATTCAAAATATGACAAAACACCTGAAATTGAGAAGGTAACACTTGATTGTATTGAAGGATGGAAGGAATTTCTACCAAAAATCAAATGAAAATAACCTACTACTATATCATAAATGTCAAAATGTTCCTGAGCTACAAGACTTTTAGCCTCTCTGCATGTGTAAGAGAAGGAAAGAAAGTAAGAACTAAGGAAAAACATAAGTCTTTTTCCTTTACACAATAAAATAGCTCAAAGAGTTAAGAAGAGTCATGCAAAGATAACTGAACTGAAAAATATCCCACCTCCAAAGTGATTCACAAGAAAAATGGAAAGGCCTGAAAAGGGGGCCCACAACTGATGTAAATTGAGCTCAAACAGCTCCAAACTCCCCCTCATGATCAATTTGACCAAAGTAGACTTCAAAGTTACCTTAATGGACTTAAAATCAAGACCAAATGCTTTAGTTTCACTCCTCAGATTTTGCATGACCAAAAGAACCCCAAAGATGACTCCAATTATCCCCACTGATTTAGGCATAACTCTCCTTCAACTCCACCTCCTGATTTTTGCATGATTTATGGATCAAAGATAATTGCATGACTAAATATTAAAGAAAATCACTTATAACTTGCTTTAATATTTGCTATGTGATTGTTTATTTAATGCCTTGCATGACAAATATGAAATCCATTTATAAGACATTACTTTAATTTTTTTTTACATAGTTATTTTGGCTTTAAACTTCATAAAAAAATGAAGGAAGTGGACATGAACTTGACTAGGTATTTGGAAATATAAATCAAAGCCTTGCTCACGGCCAGGGTATTAATCCTTATGCATTTTGTAAAATAAAGTGATTTAAATCACTTGATCGGCCAAATTAGGTTTATATGGAAAACCTAAAAGAAAATCCCTAATCCTTGGTCGCATGCTTCATTATGCATTTGTTATTTGTATTTCATCTGCTGGTCCATGTTGTCGCACCGCCACTGCTAGGGTTTGGAGTCTTAACATGGTCAAAAATATCTTATGTTGGTAAGCTTCTCTTCTATGTTGGATATGTTGAAATTCTCTTACTCTTTGTAAAATAAATGAAGTTCTCTGCTCTTGTTTCATAAAAAGAATGAAAGAGTTTCATTATATGTGTATTTTCTCTCTTTTCATCAATAGATTCTTTCCTAATTTTTTGCAAATGAAACACTCGAGGCTTTGCAGGTCGTGGCTTTTTTTTATATATATTTCATTGTATTATGTTTCCAAATACAATTCAAAGGCTTGCTAAAGATGTAAAAAACCTTCCTTATTTCATGGAAGAAAGATGAAAATCCTTCTATTTTGTATGCTCCCTAGCAAGAACTCGCGGGCCTTTTTTCCCCTAGGTTTTTCCATGCTTATAGGTTGTGGCCTCTACAAGATTCATTATAGTTTATTTTGGTTTTTACCTTTGCAAAAAATTTGAGTTTTTCATTTAATTGCATACACGAGGGTTTGCTTTATGAAACCCTAGGGTCTTCATGCTTATCTTCCTTGAAACGACAGAATGCAAAACTTCTAACTTCTATATTGTCACATAAATAAGAAACCATCATGCATTCATTAGAGGCATTGTCCTAGAGAAAATATCACAATATTAACACTACTTTCTTGATTCATTGTCATAGTCCATCATCCATGTGCACTTACTATTCTCTTCATCCATCATCTACAATTTCTAATGCAATTGAAGATTGAATGTTTTTCCAATACATCATCAAAAATTATGAAATTTACATTTATTCCCTCTTTTGTAACCAAGGAGGCAGCATGTTGGGCTCAACCCTTGTGGGAGCCACATTTCCTCCACATATTGTAATTTGTAATAAGATGATCTCGCAACAACAATTGTACCTATACCTGCACAGTGAACAAACATGTTAGATAAAAAAATGAAACTCATAATTTGATGGTGATTTATGATGATCTACTTTTCCTTTATATATGTGATGACTGGAAATCTGATTTAATGCCTTATATGAGAGTAAATTATATGTTTTTTGATGTTGTATATGAGGAGAGTAGGCATCCTGAGCTCTAACACCAACTTTTTCATCTCTTGCAGGTAACTTCTGAAGCATCAGAGAAACTTCTAAAGCAACCAAGCGAAAGGAGTTGAAGATGCAGCAGTTCAACCTTGGGGTTCGTCATTCAGGAAATGATGGATCCCTATTCCTTTCATATGTTTTTCCTTTCTTCAAATGTATATTTTACATCTTGTTCGTCATTCAGGAAATGACAGATCCCTATTCCTTTCATATGTTTTTCCTTTCTTCAAATGTATATTTTACATCTTGTATTGCATTTAATCAGTTACTCCCATGACTTGTGTGGGACACTATACTTTAGTAATTATGAATATAAGACAGCATTTTATGCAAAGCTTATGAAATATTTTCTCTTGTAAACACTTGCATAATAAACTAAAATTTATTTGATAATTATTTATGTTTATGATAATGAACACCTAGAAAAATAAAATGTGTACCTTTCATTCTCTTTTTCATGATCATTTTTGTCTCAGCTCTACCTGATTGAGCTAAAAGAAAAATTACGTAACAAATACAACATAAGTGGGCCCCCAAATAATTACCTAGTGTGATTAACAACACTACCAAGGTGTATCACAACTAAATAATTATTTAATTACAATATTATAATAAATCATTTTATGCAATGGTGTACAACACCATATCTTAACAATTCAAGAGGGCATCTGCCATCACCATCTCATCAGTTGCAGATGTACCCTAGACATCTACATCCTGACTAGCCTTGGGATCATAAACACAAACTAACCCACAATCCTAACATATATGAGGTGGAACTAGATACTTAAAGACTCACCCAGCTCACCCTATGCTAGAGGAATAGTATGTTGTATGAGGCTCTAGGTGAGGGAAATAATTAATTGCAATGTATCCATCTTAGCACTCTCCTTCACAACAAAAGGGATAATCACATGCTCATTCACTAGTCTAGCGAGTGGTCGTCTCATTGATCATTTTTCATCAATAAGTGCCCCCACTCTATCTTTTTTGGACCACCCACCTCTACCCTAGAAGTCTCGCATGTCAAAATAGTTTGGGATTTTAATGAGGAAAAACTCATAGTAGAGTTTCCTCAAAAAATATTATGGCGCCTCATTGTTGTTGCATGGAGGATGGTCAAAAACCATCCACCACCTTTTTCAAAAATTGTTATTATCCCTTGGTGGTTGCACCAATGGATAGGGAACCTCTTGATTGAAGGATGTAAAGGTTGATTCTTTTTAGGATTTGTGAGTAGTGTACATAAGTCAAGTTCTATAATTTTTTTATCTTTAACTTATTTATACAATAATTCATTTGTATAAAATTATCTAAACTTGTCTCGTGTCCAACCAACAAGATATTTTCTTGCTAATTCAATGTAAATTTTATATTATGGATTCAAGTGATTGATCAAGTGTGGTTCTATGTGAGGTTATGCCTGCAAGATCTCTCAACCTTGAAATTAACTCCTCAATTTGTTTTTTATTATTTTTCAATTTTCCCCATTATTTTTTCTTGATTTCCTAGAGCATGATGAGGAATTATTGGAGGTTTTTGTTGAGGTTGTTCTTTAGGAGGGATTTCAACATGAGGAGGATTTGGAGGTGCATTATCATTTCCTAAAAATTAAATAAATTTACATCAAAACACATATTAAATCTACTTATTTAATACCATATTCACACAAAAAAATAAAAAATACTTACTCCTTCGACCTCCCCGACATCGTGATGACATTTTCACGAAGATTTGTTGAATAAATCAAGTGGTTTTGACCTTCCAAAAATTTGAGCATGTTATGTATGGTTTGCAAGTCACGAAGGAGGTTTTTAGCAAATATTGGAAAAAATGAAATGAGTATTTTCTTTTTTTGTTTAAATAGCTTATAACGTGCTCACATTATAACATGAGCACATTATAGGCTTGTAGTGATCGAGCTTGAGGCTTGATCACTCCAATCCATAATGTGAGCATGTTATAATGTACTCACATTTTGGCTTTTTCTAAAATCAAAATGGGGTGGCCACTCTTTGGTCCCCCATATTTTTGCACCCGCCCAACATTATCCCTCAAATGTAAACCCTAAACTCTCAACCTTATACTTAAACCCTATACCTTAAACACTAAAACGTACACCCTCAACCTTATATTCTAAACCTTGAACATTGTCCCTCAACACTATACTTAAACCCTAAACCATAAACTCTCAACCCTTCACCCTATGCCTTATGCCCTCAATCCCATACCCTATACACTTAACCCTATACCCTCATCCCTAAACACTATCCCTCAACCCTATACCTTGAACCCTAAACCCTACACCCTCAACCCTCATCCCTATAGCCTATACTCTCAACCTTATACCCTAAACCTTGAACATTGTCCCTCAACCCTATACCCTCAACCTTGTACTTAAACCCTAAAACCTACACTCTAAACCCTTAACCCTAATCCTTATACCCTCAATCATATCCTAAACCCTATACCCAATATACTTAACCCTAATCCCTATATAGCCTATAAACTTAACCTTATACCCTCAACCCTGAACATTATCCCTCAATGGTAATCCCTCAACCCTCAACCCCATAATTAAACCATAAATCATACATTCAACCTTGTACCCTAATTTACCCTAAACCATAAGCCCTCAACCCTATATCAAATATCTTAAACCGTAATCCCTATAGCCTATACACTTAACCCTGTACCCTCAACCCTAAACACTATCCCTCAACCCTCAACCCTATACCTTAATCACTAAACCCTATACCCTCAACCCTCATCCCTATAACCTAAATCCTTAGCCTAATACCCTAAACCCTATACTCTAGAGCTTCAAGTTGACCATTTTGGTGTATAAATTTGTCACACTTTTTAAAGCCACTTTGGGACCCATCCTAATGCTAAATGCTCACTCTAAGGAAATGGGTTCCATAATAAATATATACAAATATACATACATTCATACATATGTACATACATACAACCATACGTAGAAACATACGTATACATACATTCAAGCATACAAGTACATACATACATACATACATACATACATATGTACATACAAGCATACATACATACATACATACATCATACAAACATACATACATGCATACATGCATACATACATACATACATACATACATACATACAAGCATACAAGCATACATACAAGCATACATACAAACATACATACATACATTCATACATACAAGCATACATACATTCATACATAGATTCATACATATACATTCAAGCAGACAAACATGCATGCATACAAGCATACATACAAATATACATACATACAAATATGTATACAAGCATACATACATACATAAAACATAGATTTAACAAACTTACAGAAAAATAATTTCAAGTGAGACATCATGCAAGCACATTATAACGCACTCACATTATGTCAAAGTTGTGACATAACACAAGCACATTATAACACACTCGTGTTATGTCAAAGTTGTGACATAACATGAGCACACTATGACACACTCATGTTATGTCAAAGTTGTGACATAACGCGAGCACATTATAATGCGCTCACATTATGTCAAAGTTGTGACATAATGTGAGTGTCTTATAATGCACTCACATTATATCAAAGTTGTGACATAATGTGAGTGTGTTATAATGCACTCTCATTATGTCAAAGTTGTGACATAATGTGAGTGTGTTATAATGCACTCGCATTATGTCAAAGTTGTGACATAATGCGAGTGTGTTATAATGCACTTGCATTATGTCAAAGTTGTGACATAACGCAGGCGCATTATAATGTGCTCACATTATTTCAAAGTTGTAACATACCACAGGTGAATTATAATTTACTTGTGTTATGTCAAATTTGTGGCATAGCATGAGCATGTTATAATGTGCTCACGTTATGTCAAAATTGTGATATAGTGTAAGCACATTATAATGCGCTCACGTTTTGTCCTTCGGGAATCCCCAAGCCTTTGGCTTGGATTTTCTTTATATTTCCAACCCAAAGGCTTAGACTACCTTTCCAATGCCAAAAACATGTTTCTACATATTCTACAAAATTTCGCATAATCTTGTTGGTACTAACCATCACGTTTACACATGTTTCAAAGTCAAGTAAAAAAAAACTGGGGTAATATTAAGCTCTCTCTTAGCTATTTAATGATGTAGTTTTTTTCACATAATTTACTATATTAAGGCTTTCAAATTTAATTTCTTTTGTTGGTATATCTATTTTTTGTCAAAAACCATTGTTTGGTTTTTTTTACTTCATTTTTTAACTGTTCATTGAGATTTCAAATAAATTACAATATTATAAACTAGACTCTATTCTACACATATTCAAAAAAAATCTTGATTTTCAATTATTTTTCAAAAATTATAGGGTTAGGACAGTCAAATTTATGTTTTCTAGGATGTGTCCACTTTGGCAATTCATAAAAAATTGTATTGATTAAAAAATATCAAAAAAATTCAAGACCACTATAAATGATGTTAGCTAATTTCTCACTAAAACGATTTTTAAAATACTAAAAAATAGTTAACCTTTTGACTTACCCACAACAAACACTATGTTATGCTTCTTTGAAAAAAATAGGGTCAATTTGTGTGGGTAACTTGTTTGAACCCCTTAATCTCTACTATTTAAAAAAAAGTAGTGGTTTAGAAGCTACATTTGAAGTTCTATGGTCCTTGTTTTTGTTGCATCTTAAAATTTTGAGTGAAACTATCCTCAATTTCTCATCCAAGGTCAGTATTTCCTAATTTCATAATATAAAAAAAAAAGTGGCCACTTAAGACCTCCTTTTGGCCCCTCATCTCTGTGCACTTACCCAGAGTAGTTTAAGGAGCACCAAAAATGTATTTTGATGAATGGAATAGTTAGTGGCTCAACAAAAATAATACTTTTGTATCCAAGCTACCAATCACAAATAGCATTGAAGGATCTATCCTAAATAATGTTAGATCTAGCACTAGCCAAGTACATACATATAACCAAGATGTATGACTAAGACATAGAGTTAGGAATAATAATCCAAGAAGGAAAATTTCCCATGTCTTAAGACCCAAGAAAAAGTGGAGTAGAATCTACCATAGACAACCCAACCTAGATAATTATGTAGGGAGAATAATACCTTACCAAAGAAGTTGTCTATCAAGAAGATGCAATAGAAATAGTTATGTACTAAAAAAAATTCAAGGAAAATTAGAAGCAATATAATTAGATAAAGGAGAAACCAAATCAAGAATCATGGAAGACCCACAATAGGAATTGAATTTGTAGAAGCCTTGGAAACCCTAAAAGAGGCCACTACATGAATTAAAAATGAGGAATAGTACCCAAAATAGGTGACTCCTCTTAGTTTAACTTAGAGCTCTCAAGATGCATAGTAAGGTGGTGGTGGAGGGAATTCTACCATTAAGTAGATGAGGTCGTCTTTCAAATAGAATGAGGATTATTCAAAGCTAAATTCCTAGTGGAAAATGAATTGTTACAATGGATGGAGATAGCCTTGTATTCAATAGACTAAATTCAAGTCTAATATTCCACTTGAAATATAAAATATATAGTGAGAGCCTTTGATAAGTGAATTTCCACTAGGATGTTGGTAAAGGAGGTGTGGGAGTAGTTTTATGTAGCTATGGTGAAATTAAAAAAGTAACCCATGGTATTTGGACAATATTCTCAAAAAAAAAGAGTTACATAAAATTTAAAGGGCAAAAGAAGTTAATCTAACCCAAACTAACATAATATCAATACATTTGAGTAGTATAACCAACCGCTCAATGAGAAAAATAAAAAATAGAAAGAGTGAAAATCATGTACTCTTCAAATGCCAAATTGAGAAGAAACAAGGGAAAATAATTATGGAAGAGAACGAGATAGATATAGAAAAGGATTTTTTTGTTAATTTAGTGTAACATAGTATAAATGTGGAGAAGTCTACTATCAAGAATTAGAATTTTTATTGTTAACCATCCAAATTTTCCCCCCTCTACCAAGTTGCAAAAACTCAACAAATTTGGAGCAACATGGGACTACTTTCAGGCTGTGGTTATCCTATTGTGAAAGTAGACCTCTAGATTATGGGTCGGCTCCCCTTTTTGTGTCACCTAAACTATTCCTTTTTGGGAAAAGGGGAGAAAGAAACATGAAAAGAAAAACTAAACCCCTATGGTGATGCACCTAATGTTATTTCCTAGAACCTATACTATTGATTTCACAAACAGTTTCATCAAAAGCTCAGCTTAACTTGACACAACTCATATATTTTAATATATTAATGCATAAGTGTTTTGCAAGGAGACTTGGTTCTCTAAACACTTTTGAAGGAAAGGAATTCTTTCACAACTAAAATAGCTATTTCACCCATCACATAGCTAACAACCTACATAAATATATATTTATTCTACCTAAAGGTGCTAAAATGAGACAAGCATTGAAGGAGTTACCAAAACTCACAAGAACATTCATCAATCACCACACTACACTCAATAAAGTAGCTTGTAAGAAGGTAAAACACTGAATTTCATTAATAAAAATGGTGTTACATACTACTATATATGTCTGATACTGAGTCACAATGCAATATCTTGCTTGAAAAAGCTCCAAGATAAGCTAAAATGCTTGTAGAAAGAAAGAAAGAAAGAACTTTTTTCCAAACTCAATTTGAAGATACTTAAGCAATTTTGAAACAACTGCTCACACATGTCCTTCTAGAAACCCTAGTCAGATATAGCATAAAGGCCAAAAAAGAACCTTCCAAAACTCCTCCAAAAACCCCTCCACATACAAAAAATTCAAGCCAAGACCCAATTCATGCTAAAATCATGACAAAATTGACTCCAAAAGGTCCATTCCCTCCAAAAACAGTCAAAGATGACCCACACACCAATCCCACATGTTGGTCAATCTTTCAAATTCTCCACATGCCTCTAAATTTTTTTGAGTCACACTTTTAGTGTGTTTGCAAATCAGGACTCAACTAAACCTCCTTTGACTAGATCTTAAAAGCACGTGCTTCTTTTAATTTTGCAGTTAGAAAACAACATTTAATTAAATGGCTTATAATTACACCATTTAACTAAATGTTTTACATTTGAAATTAAAATGCAAAAAGAAAAGGCTCTAACCATATCCCCTGACTTATTCTTTGAAAACACATGCTTTATCTTGCATTATATACATTATTGAATAAGTGATTAAAATCCATCACTTAATAATCCATTTTTACATTTCAACTTGACGCAAATAAAGCATATGACATAGCTTTGGACAAAAGCAAAAATACATAAGTCATTTTTTTCTTACCTAGACAAATGTATTAGTTTTGATGCAAATGTTTAATCACAAGGAAAAAAATACGTTAAGTTAGTCAGCATTTTAGGGTAGAAACCCTAAAAGCAAAAAACCATGCAAAAAATTGCAAAGCATTTCATTTGCAACATAGAGCTTTCTGGAAGCTCTACCCACCGACATAGGGTTTCCTCCATGCTTTCTCCTACACTTTTCATGGTGGATTTAGGAGTTATAGTGGCTTCATCAATAGATTTTCTCATAGGAAAAAAATAGAAAACATGGGTAAGCTCTCTGGACATTCAAATCCTGCATCTTTTCTCATTTTTGGTGAATGAAAGAGCTATCTCGATCTCTATTTTCTATTGTATGTAATGGGAATGTTGTCTTTCTATGAAATTTTCAAATGAAAGGCATTTCATTTTTTTTTAAACTTCACCCCACATCTTCTATTATTTCTAGGGCTGCATTTTTTTGTTGATATGAGGATCCTCTGTACATATGTGGCCGCAACCATATCTTGCATTTTCTATTTCATTTCTTGTAAAAGAAATGTGCTCCATTTGAGCCCTATCTTTGCACTTTCGAGGTTTCCTTCTATTTTCTATTGACTCTAAAAAGAACAAGGGAACCCACATTCTCCTTCTGATGCCATGAAATAGCGGTCAGTAGTGCCATAATCACCTTTACCATGATATGATCATACAAGATTATAATATGAATGAAATCTCATGAGAAAGTGATCAATTAAAAAAAGAGCTATCTCAGTCGACTGTTCCATAAGAAATGTTTCCCTTTGAATAAAAAATGATTTTCTAAAATGATTCAGTGCCATTGCACATAAAATGTTTTCTTTTCTCTAAGTTTCAAAGATGCCACACTAAGAAAGTTAAGCCTTTAATTTAGAGACTTTCTAGTTGTTCTCTTCTTTTTATTCATCCTTTTTTTCTCATAATAATAATGTTTTCATCCCATTTTGTATGGATCTTTTTAATAGACACGATTGTCTTCCCAGAGTATGTTGTTGAGGAAACAGGTTGTGATGCCAAGCCATCACAATCACTACCATGTTGAATTCTTGAGTGACGCATAAGAATGTGTTGGTTGATGTCATTGAGTGTAACATCCCCTTGTACACCACAGGGCTTAACAAGAGTGAAAGGGTATGCCACTAGGGTTACCAGCCTAGTTGGAGTATGGTGCCTTATTTTCTTGCCTAATAAGATAACCCATGATGGAGAAGTTTGTTGTAATTCAACTTCATATTCAGATCCTTGCAATTGGAAAAAAATTGATATGTCAATCTGATCCTCAAAGTCCATTGCTCCTTCTAACTCATCTAAAATTAATTACAATTCCCCATCATTAAGACAATTTTCCACCCAACTTGTTGATTCTTGTTTCATGCTTTCACTTACCGAACTATATGGATCTTCCTTACACCACAAGCTCTATGAATTCAGCTCAAGGCTATTTATATCCCCACATCTATCCATAGTTGAATTCTTGCAACCCTCAAATATCCCTAAACTATGACCATCTTGTTTTTGCATTTTGGGGTTTGAGATTCTTGAGCTTAATATACAACTCTAACCACCACTATTTTTTCTGCATTTTATACTCATGCTATTGAGGAATAGGACTATATTTAATTTATGCTTGGCCTCTGCATGGCTTGCATTCATGAAAATTTTAGGCACTATGAGGATTACATCATTGTGGATTGTGATCACCCCATGCTTTGGAAATTTTCATAAAACATAATCTCCTGATATGATGACCATCCCTTTCGCAAACACTCATAGCAATGAATGCTCCCGATTTCTCTAAGATGTTTTTTGACTACTTTTAGTCTCTTTCCATTATAGACTACCATCTTGACAATTCCCATGACAAGATCACAGACTATCTCTTTGATGAAGGTTGCTCATTTATGTTATCAACTCATGAAATTCAAAATTATAGGTTTATCCTTTCTATGAAGACCATGATTCTCTTTATTCAAATCATGTCCCTTTTCGTGCTTTTGAGCACTGCACTTTACAATGATTTTCATGTCCCCCTTAGCTTTTGGTTGTGACTACAAGTCTACACTGATCTCTGACACATTTGTCTTACTAATCTCTAACACCATTTCCTTGCTTGAAAAAAAACCAATATTGGTGTGCCTTGTTGAATTTTTCCTTGCGTGCAAGGAAAGCATTTTTATTCTTTATCTTCACATGCAAGAACATTTGAAGGTGTTAAAAACCCTTATCATGAATCTTGACAGGTTTGCATGAGGTCTTTGAAGATTGTGCTAACTTGTCTAAACCTGTACAGACCCTCTATTATTTGGTGGGAATGTTGAGAAACTAGAAAAGACCCCATTTGTCCTTTCATATCTCTATTCTCCATTCTTTTGAAAGCATCATTGGTTTAGAGATGCATGTTTCTATCCTTAAGTGACTGTCATGAATTTTTTGAATCATAATCATCAACACAAGGAAATATTTATCCTCTTTTCATTTTTTTTTCATGAGAGTCATCTTCCAAAGAGCCATCAGAAAACATTTTCCATGACTTGACCCTTGAAAAGGTACGCAACTAAAATTATCATGTTATAATAAACCTATCAAGTCATGAAAGGTAGGACAGCAAACTTGTAGATCACTGCTTTGAAAGAGATTACCATAAAGGTCAATATTTTCTTACAAGGATTGTCCCTAACTTTCATACTTTGTCTTTCATGAAGATTGTCATGGTCTTAGAATTCTCTCATGACTGTCCTTTACCTTTCAACGCACTTTGATATTGGGACTGGCACTCATAAATGATGCATCTAAAATCATAAAATGAAAGGACATACCTCTATTGTCTTGATTAAGCCTTGCCTCTCCAGTTTGAGATCTAAACTTCTTCATTGCCCCTTGATGACATTGATTGTTCTTTTACATCACTGTACAACTGGTTCTTGGCAACATTTGGCATTGTGCATGGAATCCACATTGAAGAAAGGTCAGACGGGAGTTTTTTTGCATTCAACCAAGCATTTACCTTATTGTTGTCTCTTGTGACACGAAAATACACTTGCTCCTATGGACTATCCACTATGTCCATAAGGCAATCCTGAGACTGTGAGACCACCATACTACCTTTCAAGCTCTATCAAATTTCCCAATGCCAAGAGAAACATTGTCACCTTAAAACCCTATACATGACTACCTTCTTCAATAATGGTTAGCCAATGCATTATCAACACTCGCTTTCATTTTAGGAGTTGTAATCAGCCTCTACCCTTTCTGTGACTTTATGGAAACCTGCAGATGTCTTCTTGATCTCTATGCTTCATATTGAATATTATGTGTGTTTCTTTAGCACTTTTTTCTATCCCAACATAGATTCTTCCATTACAGTCATCCTCTTGTCTTGTAGTAACTTTACTCTTTGTTCATGCATATCTCTTTCGAACAACATACTGTCATGATGGCTTTGGCCTTGCATTCAATTGTTCACCTTGTGTTGCTCCATGTAACTCATGATAGCTCTTGATAGGACTTGATAGCTCCTTTACTATGTATTGATGAATGCATAATTGAACTTGATGCATCTATGCTTCAGTGTTCATGTTATCACAGAAATCATCTATTTCTCGGAAAGAGACAAACTACTTCATCTTCGAATGATTGTTGTCCTTGTTCTTGTTTCCTTCAAAGCTTGTTCTTTGAAGATGATGAAAATTAAATCCAACACATATCATTATTAAAATGGACTTTGGATCCACTTAAGAAGATTGAAAGACACATCCAACAGAGTACTACCCCTTTTTAGCATGATGGCAGCCTATTGTTTGATTTCATTGTGAAAAGATGAAGAGTAACCTTCTTGATAGTTCACATTGTTTGTTGCATCATTTTGAATATTATAATGAAATTTGATCAACTAGTATGATTCCATATTGATTTAATGCATCAAGAATAGGTTTTATCATTGATTTGATCAAGTTGATCAATTTCCTATCCCTCCTAAAACACAAGAGGATAGCATGTTGGGCTCAACCCTCATGGGAGCCACATTTTACTCCACATGTTGTAATCAGCTGAAACAACAGTAACAGAGATCTTTTTTATATTTTCACAAGGAAAAACAAGTTAGATAAACAAATTATATGATAGGTGTGTTTGATCACTCATTTTTTTTCCTGGACACCTATGGTATGTTGTCTGTTTTAATGCTTATGGACATCAGATTAGATGTTTATGGATTTTTTTCACATATTCTGATTAGTGACCTTTCATTGCTTCTAACAACACTCTTTTTATAGATGTAGGGAACCTAGGAGCAGCAAGGAGAGTGTCAAATGGAAGCAGGACAAGCGGGGTAAAAATCAATACGACACAGGACAAGGCAAATAGGATTTGTCATTCCAGGCAATGATGGGTCCCTTTTCATTTTATGTGCATTTCTTTTCTTATATCTATAAGTGTATAGTCTTTTCTTCATAAGCATTAGAATAGTCAGTCCCTCAGCTTGTGAGGGACATTATACACTTATGATCATCAATAAAGATTACATTTGCAATAAATGTTGGCTCTCTTTCTTATTGTATGCAATTGCACAATTGTAATAATGCAATCTTTTTTACAATCTTCTTTATGCACATGAATGAAATTTAGCTAAAAGTGATATGTATATTTTAATGTTTAAATGCAAACACAATAATAAGTCTACTTGATTTAGCTAGAATCAAAATCAGGTAACATTTTTGGCGACATTTACTATATGCTTTCTTGCTAAACATCATGACCAGTTGCCTGAAGTTTATCCATTGGGTACTGAGTCGTCTAAAAGCTTACACAACTTAAAAACATCCTTGTATGTTGTTGTAACTCACTAGAATAGCATGAGACACCTTGGAAACTTATTCAAAACACCCAAAGCAAACTAACTAATTGTGCAAAGCATCACTTTGGGAAATGAAAGCTACATCTAGAACCCTATTCTAACCTACCCTAACTAGCAAAGAAGCTGGTCAAACAAAACCATTGACATGTTTTGAAAAATAACACCCTTTTTAATCAACAACTAATGCATTACATGATTATGCATTGCTGAAAGAACATGAAATACATGCATATATTCAAAATACTATTGCAATGTTTCATGAAAGATGCAAATAAACTCACTTACACCTTGATTTTGATCATGCCTATTGCTATCCTGAATTGGAAAAGTGAGCTGAATTTTATCACTTTCAGTTGCAACTTCATGTTTCGATTCATCTTCTATCGGAACCTCATGCCTGGGTGCAAACCTGAATGGTATCACTTTGTTGGCTTTAATTCTGGAAAGGTGTCTAATAGGACATCCCCTAGAGATGGAAAACTTAGAACTCTCCATGTTGATTTCATGCTTATGAGCTGCTTTTTTATCATATGCTTCTTCAACTTCATTTTGCTAGTTGAGAAGAGTTATTTCATGTGAATCAAATGGAATCATGACTACCTTTTCTATTTGGTTATGTTGTTCACACTCTTCAAATTCAGTTAGTGATGACTTGGCATCAAGCTTTGAACAGAACTCCTCTACTATGCTTGAAAATGTATCTTCATCTAGCTCATAATTAGTTATCTCATACAAAACAAGTTCTTCTTCAACTTTATGACAATTCTCAAGACTCATACCTTTGAAAGCAATGTCTTGCTTCACATTTTCTTCCATTTGACCAACATGCTCAGGAATACCAACCTCTTTACCTTTTGAGATAGGGTTGTCCCTATTTACTTCTTGATGGACCAACACCCTGTCAAAGTGAACCTCCTCTTGTTGTCTGAAACTTGATAATGATGTTAGTACAAGCATGGTGTCCTCATCATCATCAACATACAATGGAAGTTCATTAAACATACCATTCATTATCTCATTACTCTGCTCAAAACTAGGCACTGATGTTAGTATGTCTGTGTTATCCTCATTCTCATCCACAAAGGTAGTAAACTCTTCAAGCACAATAGCTAGGACTCTCTTTACACAATCCAAGTTTGAGCAAAAATCTTCCAACTAGTCCTAAAATGAAATTTCATCACATTCTTCTTGCTTATCTTCACTATGTTCAACCAAACTAGGCAACTTAACAAACAAATTTGTTAGAACCTAATGTTCGACACTCATTTCTTTTTTATTACCCTATTGTCCCAACTGGTTTTGCTCATTAAACATTTGTAAAAGCTCTGATTTTTCATTTTGGACCCCATGCACAAGTGTATCTACAATAAAAGGCTCTTCCTCTACAAGCACCTCTTTTTTAAGTTGTTCTAGAACATAAGGGGTTGGTTGAGCCTCCTTAATGGGTTCTTCACAAGGATGCACTTGTTCAATAATAGGTTCTTGAACAAAAGGAGGGCTCCTAAAACTTGGGAAAGAAAATTTTTTAGGCTCCTCTACAGGTTTAGCTTGCTCAAGGACGAGTTCTTGAATTGAAATAGGATTTCTAAAACTTGGAATCTCAAATCTAGCAGGCTTAAGAAGTTCACCTTGTTTGAATCTTGGAATATTGACCTTGGAAACCTCTTGTTCAGCAAGTTTTAGCCTCATTTTTGCATCCTTTGTAGCAAGTTGTTGAGCAAGATTCTCCTCAAATTGCCTCTTTTGTGCCTCCAACTCCTACTTGTGGAGATGGGCTTGGTGAGCTTCATGTCCCTACTGCAAATCACATTCTTGTTGATATTCAAGGCTATAATCCTGTGAGAAATCATAGGTTGGACAAACCAACTGTTCTTGTTGCACAGTCAACTCACTCTTTCTAAATTGCTCTTCAAGAAACATGTTTCTTATTTTCAACCTTAGATCGGGATTGTGAATTTGTTTGAGCTTATCCTCAAAACCTTGAAACTCTTGAAGTCGATCATGAGGATTAAACTATTGATTGCTAGAAAAATGGTGGCCTTGGGATTGATCTTCAGCATATATTGGTTTCTGTGATGGTTGAGTAGGGGTGGGAGGGTGAAAAACATGTGGAGAATATTGATAATCTCCTCTAGAAAAGGTACTTGGACTAAAAATAGTTGCATGCTCATTTTGATATGGCTAATAATTAGGTATATGAGCATCATTTTCATGAAATAAAGGGTGATAGAACATGTATTCCTAAAATGTAGACATATTGGAGCATTTATAGAAGCTGGAAATTCATTTAAATTTCTTGTAAAGCAAGAAAGCCAAGTCTTTTTTTTTTTAAATAAGTACATACCAGCACTTTGTCTACCTAAAACCAGTTGTTATTCTTTTGGAGTCGCCAGGTGTGTTTAAAACCTGCCTCCAAAGGCAAAAACTACTGTTGTACACACCAAATAGTAGCAATAAAATGTGTAAAATGAACTAAGAAGCAGTTCATTGTCCCACTTGGCATGCCAAAATTGTTAACCGTCCAAATTTTCACCCCTCTGCCAAGTTGTGGAAACTTAGCAAATTTGGAGCAACATGGGACTAATTTTAGGCTGTGGGTATCCTATTACAAAAGTAGACCTCCATATTATGGGTCAGCTCCCCTTTTGGTGTCACCTAAACTATTCCTTACTGGGAAAAGGGAAGAAAGAAACATGAAAAGAAAAACTAAACCCCTATGGTGATACACCTAATGTTATTTCCCAAAACCTATACTATTTTTTTCACACATAGTTTCATCAAAAGCTCAACTTAACTTGACACAACTTAGATTTTTAATATATTAATGCATAAGTGTTTTGCAAGGAGGCTTTGTTCTCTTAACACTTCTGAAGGAAAGGAATTCTTTCACAACTAAAATAGCTATTTCACCCATCACACAACTAACAACCTACTTAAATATATATTTATTCTACCTAAAGGTGCTAAAATGAGACAAGCATTGAATGAGTTACCAAAACTCACAAGAACATTCATCAATCACCACACTACACTCAATAAAGTAGCTTCTAAGAAGGTAAATCACTTCATTTCATTAATAAAAATGGTGTTACATATTGTTGTATATGTCTAATACTGAGTCACAATGTAGTCTCATGCTTGAAAAAGCTCCAAGATAAGCTACAATGCCTACAGAAAGAAAGAAAGAACTTTTTTCCAAACACAGTTTGAAGATACTTAAGCAATTTTGAAACAACTGCTCACACATTTTCTTCTAGAAACCCTAGTCAGATATAGCATAAAGGCCAAAAAAGAACCTTCCAAAACTCCTCCAAAAACCCCTCCACATACAAAAAAGTCAATCCAAAACCCAAGTCATGACAAAACTGCCTCCAAAACGTCCATTCCCTCCAAAAACAGTCAAAGATGACCCACACACCAATCCCACATGTTGGTCAATATTTCAAATTCTCCACATGCCTCTAAACTATTCCGACTCACACTTTTAGTGTGTTTGCAAAGTAGGACTCAACTAAACCTCCTTTGACTAGATCTTAAAATCACATGCTTCTTTTAATTTTGCATTTAAAAAACAACATTTAATTAAATGACCTATAATTACACCATTTAACTAAATGCTTTACATTTGAAATTAAAATGTAAAAAGAAAGGGCTCTAACCATATCCCTTGACTTATTCTTTGAAAACACATGCTTTATCTTGCATTATAAAAATTATTGAATAAGTTATTAAAATACATCACTTAATAATCCATTTTTACATTTCAACTTGATGCAAATAAAGCATAAGACATAGCTTCGGACAAAAGCAAAAGTACATAAGTCATTTTTTGCTTTCCTAGACAAATTTATTAGTTTTGATGCAAATGTTTAATCACAAGGAAAAAAATACATTAAGTTAGTCGGCATTTTAGGGTAGAAACCCTAAAAACAAAACACCATGCAAAAAATTGCAAAGCATTTCATTTGTAACATAGAGCTTTCTGGAAGCTCTACCTACCAACATAGGGTTTCCTCCATGCTTTCTCCTACACTTTTCATGGTGGATTTAGGAGTTATAGTGGCTTCATCAACAAATTTTCTCACAGGAAAACAACAGAAAATGTGGGTAAGCTCTCTGGACATTCGAATCTTGCAACTTTTCTCATTTTTGGTGAATGAAAGAGCTATCTCGAGCTCTATTTTCTGTTGTATGTAATGGGAATGATGTCTTTCTGTGAAATTTTCAAATGAAATGCATTGTATTTTTTTTTTAAACTTTACCCCACATCTTCTACTCTTTCTAGGGTTGCATTTTTTTGTTGATATGAGGCTCCTTTGTACATATGTGGTCGTGGCCATATCTTGCATTTTCGGTTTCATTTCCTTTAAAAGAAATGTGCTCCATTCAAGCCCCATCTTTGCATTTTTGGGGTTTCCTTCTATTTTCTGTTGATTCTAAAAAGAACAAGGGAACCCACGTTCTCCTTCTGATGCCATGAAATAGTGGTTGACAGTGCCATAAACACCTTTACCATGATACAATCATACAAGATTATAATATGAATGAGATTTCATGAGAGAGTGATCAGTTAAAACAAGAGCTATCTCAATCGACTGTTCCATAAGAATTGTTGCCTTGTCAATAAAAAAAGATCTGCTAAAATGATTTAATTCCATTGCACTGAAAATGTTTTCTTTTCTATGATTTTTAGAGATTCCAAACTAAGAAAGTTGAGCCTTGAATTTAGAGACTTTCTGCTTGTTTTCTTCTTTTTATTCATCCTTTTGTTCTTATGATAACAATGTTGCCATCCCCTTCTGTATGGATCTTTGTAAGAGACACTACCGCCTTCCCAGAGTATGTTGTTGAGAAAATAGGTTGTGATGCCAAGCCATCACAATCACTACCATGTTCAATTCTTGAGTGAGGCATAAGAATGTGTTGGTTGATATCATTGAGCGCAGCATCTCCTTGTACACACAAGGTGATGAGGGTGCAACCCGAGACTTAGAAAATAACCCACAAACAAGAGAATAATTTTATTATTCAGAAAATAGAGCTTCTTACATGCAGAGGATCTCAAATCCCGAAGTTCTACAACACATGCAAGTTACATAAAGCTACAGAATAACCCTTTCGCAATATGCGAGCTAGTCCCCAAAAAGTTACCCAAAAATTAGAAACCCGCCTATAAATAGAGCTCCTCATTAGTTTGGAGCCAAAACAACATTCAAATTTGAGTTTAGGCGGTTTGGCGCCAAAAATTTACAACATGAAGTTCAAATTTCAAAAGAGCATTTGCAATTGTATCTTCTAGAAAGTGTGCCAACTTCTCGGGGCCATAACTTTTGATCCGGGACTCTAATTCGCAAACCGTTTGAACCGTTGGAAAGGTCTCGAATTCAATAACGCGCTAAATATTTTCTATGCCAATTTTGGCAAGTTTTGGGGCCGTTTTGGGAACTCTAAGTGCCTCAAATCTAACTCGAAATATTTTCAGGTGCAAATCTGGGAAACTAAAACTGCAATATCTTTCAACCCATAAATAGAAAATGAAAACCGTAAATTGGGAATTTCATTATGATGAAAAGGGTATCCAAAAAAGTAAAAACATATAAAAATTGAGAAAATTGAAATTTAACTATTTTTGGGTGATGCAAGATTGCCCTTACACCACTGGATGCTCCTGCATTAGACACCCAAGGTAATTTGAGAAGTGACCCCATCACATCTCAAATGGTTGAGGAAAACCCAACCAGTCAACCATTGCCTTAGATAGCCAAGATGAATCTTCCACAGGCCATCCTCTCCATTTCACCAGATATTCTTCATACTACCTATTTCTGGTACTCCTTCCCACACGACTATCCAAGATTGCTTCAATCTCCTCTCTTTCTAAAGTAGGTGTTGGAATGCCATATTTCCCTATTGTTGGTGCTTCCTTCATTCCACCTTCATGATACTCTATCAAATCTAAAATTTTGAACATAGGGGAAATGTTGATTCCGTCAAGAAACTCTACCTTATATGCATTCCCTGAATCATGCTTCTTCAAAATCTTACAGGGACCAAATTTTTTCATCTTCAATTTGTTATAGGTTCCCATGGGAAACTTTTCTTTCCTCAAGTGGTCCATTACTTCATCACCAGTCTGAAACTCCTTATTCCTCCTTTTATGATATGCCTTAGCCTTATATTGCATATTCATCTTATCAATGTGTTCCCCTACCTTCTCATGTATATTCTTGATGTGCTCTGCAAAATCTTCAGCTTCAGCACTTATTTTCTTCTCTTGGTCCATCTTCCTCAATTCTTGAGTTGTTCTGGGGCTACCTCCATACACAATTTGGAACAGTGATCTACCAGTGCTTCTGTTGACAGAATTATTGTAAGAAAATTCTGCCTGGGGTAAGATCAAGTCTCATCCCTTGGGTTTATCTCCTACCAAGCATCTCAGTAGGTTACCCAGACTCCTGTTAACAACCTCTGTCTGCCCATATATTTATGGATGGTGTGCAGAACTGAACTTCAGCTCTGTCTTCAGCTTCTTCCACAAGGTCCTCCAAAAGTACCCCACAAATTTGGTGTCACGATCTGAAACAATACTCTTTGGTAGACCATGTAGCCTCACCACCTCTTTGAAGAACAAGTCAGCAATGTGGACTACATCATGGGTCTTCTGACATGGAATGAAATGTGCCATCTTCGAAAACCTTTCAACCACCACAAAGACTGAATCATTCCCCATTATGTCTTTGGCAAACCAAGAACAAAGTCCATACTTATATCCTCCCATGGCCTTTCTGGTATAGGTAAGGGCTGATATAAGCCTATATTCTGGCTCACTCCTTTAGCCATCTGACATACCCTGCAGCTTTGTATAAACTTCTTCACATCCTGTGACAACTGAGGCATATAATAATGCTCACTGATAATGGCAATGGTCTTATCCCAACCAAAATGTCCTGCCATTCCTCCACTATGCTTCTCCTTTATCAGGTTCTCCCTCATGGAACTCCTCGGGATACACAATTGACTTCCCTTAAATAACATGCCATCCTGATTATGAAATCGGCACCTTGTCCTATCCACTTGTAACAGTTCCTTGCAAGCTTTCCAAGCCTCTGCAAAATCAGGGTCTTCTGCATACAGTGTCTTGAGTTCATTGAACCCAACCACTTCAATCTTCATCTTTGTCATCAATGTATGCCTCCTACTTAAGGCATCTGCAACCCTATTTGACTTCCCACTCCTATATTTCAAAACAAAGGTATAACTCTGCAAAAACTCTACCCATTTCATATGCCTCTGATTTAATTTTCCCTGACTATTTAGGTACTACAAGGCCTGATGATCAGTATATAGAACAAATTCCTTTAGCAACAAATAATGTCTCCATTTCTTTAATGCTTGAACTATCGCATAAAATTCTTGATCATATACAGAATATTTTCTCTTGGCATCATTTAACTTTTCACTGAAATATGCAATGGGCTTACCTTCTTGGCTCAACACTGCTCCAATGGCACAACCACTAGCATCACAATCCACCTGAAACACCTTGTTGAAATCTAGGAGGGCTAGAATAGGTTGCTATGTCACCTTCTGCTTCAACAGTTCAAAACTTTTTTCCGCTCCAGTGCTCCACTTGAATTCTTTTCTATCCCCTCTCATTGTTTCAGTCAGGGGTCCACAAATACTACTGAAGTTTCTAATGAACTTTCTATAAAAACTAGCCAAACCATGGAAATATCTCACCTCGGTAGCAGTTCTTAGGGTAGGCCATTCTAGAATAGCCTTCACCTTCTCTGGGTCCATCTTGAGACCTTCTGCTGAGACAACAAACCCCAAGTACACTAACTCCCTCTTCACAAAACTACACTTCTTCAGATTAATCAATAGTTTCTCTTCTCTTAACTTCTCAAGGCTCTCTGAATATGCATCAGATGCTCATCCAACGTCTTACTGAAAATTAAAATATCATTTAAATACACAATAACAAAACTTCCGAAATTCTTTTAGTACCTCATTCATGAGCCGCATGAATGTGCACCGGTCGCATTGGTTAGCCCAAAAGGCATGACAAACCATACAGGGCCCTCTTTGGTTTGAAGGCAGTCTTTCATTCATCTCCCTCTCGAATCGGATCTGTGATATCCACTCTTCAGATCAATCTTTGTGAAGTACTGAGCTCCACTCAAATAGTCCATCAGGTCATCCATCCTTGGCAAGGGAAATCTGTACTTGATTGTTATCTTGTTTATGGCTCGAGAATCGTACACATCCTCCACTCCCCATCCTTCTTTGGTGCTAGTACTGTAGGTACTGCACATGGACTCAAACTCTCCCGTATCAAACCCTTTCTCAAAAACTCTTGAACTTGTCTATTCAACTCCTCATTTTCTGTTGGATTCATTCTATGAGCTGTCTTATTTGGAAAATTGGCTCTAGGAATCAAGTCAATCTAATGACTGATCTTCCTTATTGGTGGTAAACCCTCAGGTATATTATCAGAAACAATATCCTGAAACTCATCCAACATCCCAAAAACTTCTTCGGACCTTCTCACTATCTTCCTTACTCACTCTAGGAATCAATGCATAACACACATGCTCATGCTTCATACCTTCTAAAAATTTTCTTCCATCTACATAACAAATTCTAGCACTACTACATACCTTTTCTTCGGTCTCCTTCAGGGGTTTCAACTTGTGATGAACCCCATCCTTTGTCAAGGAATAAGTGTTTGCATAGCCATCATGTATAGCTCGCCTATCGAACTGCCACGGCCTCCCCAACAACATGTGACATGCATCCATGGGGATGATATCATAGAGTACCTCATCATGGTAGCTCCCGATCTTGAACTTTACTAGGCACTACTCATTGACCAAAACTTTGTGGTCTTTCTGCAACCAGGCAATTCGATATGGATGCGTGCCTTTCCTTCTTCAGCTTCAACTTTGTGACCATCTCTCTGACACCAGATTATCAGTGCTCCCACCATCAATAATGACATCACAACATTTTCCTCCACACTTGCACCTTGTGCGAAATAGATTCTTCCTCTGTTCTGGTTCCTTTTCCTTAGTCACTAGGGCTCTCCTAATCACTAGGGCTTCTCCCCTTTCAGCATCATCTGAATGTTCAGATTGGGCCTCCTCATCTGCATGCGCAACCCTTCCATGACCTTCTGGCCTTTTTTCTACCCTTCCTTGGTGTTGTGGACATTCCTAGGCTTGATGCCCTTCTTCACCTGGAAACAAGTTCCTCTAAACCACCTCTTCCAAATCCTTGTCCATATCTCCCTCATCCTCTACCTCTTTGATCACCACTTTTTGATCACGAGGGTGGTAGAAGTTGTCATTCCTTTGGCTTCGGCTAGTACCCACATCTTCACTTTTCTTTTCATCATCATTTTGGCTTCCTTAAGGTCTTCCACGCCCCTTCCACTTTGACCTCCTCGTCCTTTTTGCTTGCCATCAAATATTTTGTTAGCTTCTCTTCCACCTTTTAGAAAGCCATACACATCCTCAATGGTGGTCATTCTGACTAGGCTTAACTCCTCATGAATGCTCGGTCGTAACCCATTAAGATATTGGGCTACCTTCTCCTTATTGGCCTTTGTGTGACCCGTTCTGATGATTATCTTGTGAAAATATTTGGTTTATTCTTTCACAAATCTGCTTCCTTGCTTCAACCCTTGCAATTTCTTCAATAGATCTAACTCGTAGTCTACTAGTATGAACTGCTTCTTCAGTTTCTCTACCATGCGATCCCATCTGGTGATATTGCCTTTTCCTCTTTGATTTCTTTCCAACTGGACCTCTTTCCACCAAATACTGGCATGGCCCTTCAACTTCATTTTTGAAAACTTAACCCGATCTGGGTCCTCTATTTCCTCATACTCAAAATATTCTTCTAACTCATTGATCCAGTCGATCAACTCTTCTGGGTTCAAACTTTCGGAATAACTGGGGACTTCTACTCTAGGTCTTTTCCTGATCTTTGAAATGGCCCTTAATAGCCGCATTTGGTTTTGATCAATTGCTTCTTCTTCCTTTTCTTCATCTGAACCTTCTTCCTCTCCTCCATCCTCACTTTCCTCCCTCAGGTTTAACTCTCTTCTCAATTGCTCTTGTAACGCATCAATCTGTCTCTAGAGGGCTGCCAGTGCATCTCTTCCACCAGCATTTCTGCCACCTCGACCACCTCTGGCACCACCACACCTACCAAGCACCACTCTTGGAGGAATATTTCTTGACCTTGACCCACAATCACGGTCCTGGTGTGAACTGCCTCACGATCGGCGATCTGTCCACATGCTCAAGAAAAACCGCTTTGATACCACTTGATGAGGGCGCAGCCTGAGACTTAGAAAATAACCCACAAACAAGATAATAATTTTATTATTCAGAAAATGGATCTTCTTACATGAAGAGGATCTCAAATCCCCAAGTTCTACAACACATGCAAGTTACAGAAAGCTACAGAATAACCCTTTTGCAATATGCGAGCTAGTCCCCAAAAAGTTACCCAAAAATTAGAAACCCGCCCATAAATAGAGCTCCTCATTAGTTTGGAGCCAAAAAAACATTCAAATTTGAGTTTAGGCAGTTTGGCGCCGAAAATTTACAACATGAAGTTCAAATTTCAAAAGAGCATTTGCAATTGTATCTTCTAGAAAGTGCACCAACTTCCCGGGGCCATAACTTTTGATCCGGGACTACGATTCGCAAACCGTTTGAACCGTTGGAATGGTCTCAAAGTCAATAACACGCTTGAAATCCACTACACTAATTTTGGAAAGTTTTGGGGCCATTCCGGGAACTCTAAGTGCCTCAAATCTAACTCAGAAGATTTTCAGGTGCAAATCTGGGAAACTAAAACTGCAATATCTTTCAACCCAGGAACAGAAAATGAAAACCATAAATTAGGAATTTCATTATGATGAAAAGGGTATCCAAAAAAGTAAAAACTAAGAAAAACTAAGAAAAATCAAATTTAACTATTTTTGGGTGATGCAAGATTGCCCTTACACCACTGGATGCTACTGCATCACAAGGCTTAACAAGAGTGAATGGGTAGACCACTAGGGTTACCAACCTGGTTGGAGTATGGTTCCTTGTTTTCTTGCCTAATAAGATAGCATGTGATGGAGCAGCTTGTTCTTATTCAACTTCATATTCAAATCCTTGCAATTGGAAAAGCTTCGATATGTCAATTTGATCCTCAAAGTCCATTGCTCCTTCTCATTCACCTGACATTAATTGCAATTCCCCATCATTAAGAAAATTTTCCACCCAACTTGTTGATTCTTGTTTCATTCTTTCACTCATTGAACTATATGGATCTTCCTTATGCCACAAGCTCTATGAATTCAGCTCAGGGCTATTTATATCCCCACGTCTATCCATAGTTGAATTCTTCCAACCCTCAAATATCCCTAAACTGTGACCATCCTATTTTTGTCATTTTGGGGTTTGAGATTCTTGAGCTTAATATACAACTTCAACCACCACTATATTTTTTGCATTTTATACTCATGTTATTGAGGAACAAGGCTATATTTAATTTATGCTTGGCCTCTATCTGGCTTGCATTCATGACACTTCCAGGCACTATGAGGATTCCATCACTATGGATTGTGATCACTCCATGCTCTAGAAATTTTCATAAAACAAAACCTCCTGATATGATGACCGTCCCTTTCACAAACACTCTTAGCAATGACTGTTACCAACTGCTCTAAGATGATTTTTGACTACTTTTAGTCTCTTCCCATTATAGACTGCCATCTTTATAATTCCCATGAAAATATCACGGATTGTCTCTTTGATGAAGGTTGGTCATTTATGTTATTAGCTCATGAAATTACAAATTATAGGTCTATCCTTTCTATGAAGATTGTGATTCTCTTGATCCAAATCATGTCCCTTTTCATGCTTTTGAACACTGCACTTGACAATGATTGTCATGTCCCCCTTAGCTTTTGGTTGTGATTGCAAGTCCACACTGATCTCTACCACATTTATCTTACTGATCTCTAACACCATTTCCTTTCTTGAAAAAAAAAATTGTTGTGCCTTGTTGAATTTTTCCTTGCATGCAAGGAAAGCATTTGTATTCTTTATCTTCATATGCAAGAACCTTTGAAGGTGTTAAAAACCCTTATCATGAAACTTAACAGGTTTACATGAGGTCTTCGAAGATTGTGCTAACTTGTATAAACCTGTACAGTCCCTCTATTATTTGGTGGGAATGCTAAGAAACTAGGAAACACCCCATTTGTCTTTTCATATCTCTACTCTCCATTCTTTTGAAAGAACCATTAGTTCAGAGATGCATGTTTTTATCCTTAAGTGACTATCATGAATGTTTTGAATCATAATCATCAGCACAAGGAAATTTGTATCCTCTTTTCATTATTTTTTCATGAGAGTCATCTTCCAAAGAGCCATCAGAAAACATTTTTCATGACTTGACCCTTGAAAAGGTATGCAACTAAAATTATCATGTTATAATAAATATAGCAATTCATGAAAGGTAGGGCAGCAGACCTATAGATCACTGCTTTTAAAGAGATTACCATAAAGGTCAATATTTTCTTATCAGGATTCTCCCTCACTTTCATACTCTGTCTTTCATGAATCTTCTTTTGATGAAGATTGTCATGGTCTTAGAATTCTCTCATGATTGTCCTTTACCTTTCAATGCACTTTGATATTGGGACTAGCACTCATAAATTTTGCATTTAAAATCATAAAATGAAAGGACATACCTTTTTTGTCTTGATTAAGCCTTTCCTCTCCAATTTGAGATCTAAACTTCTTCACTGCCCCTTGATGACATTGATTGTGCTTTTACATCACTATACAACTGGTTCTTGGCAACCTCTTGCATTGTGTATGGAATCCACATTGAAGAAATATTAGATAGGAGTGTTTGTGCAATCAACAAATCATTTACCTTATTGTTGTCTCTTCTGACATGAAAATACACTTGCTCCTATGGACTGTCTACTATGTCCATAAGGAAATATTGAGACTATGAGACCACCATACTACCTTTCAAGCTCTATTGAACTACCCAATTCCAAGAGCAACATTGTCACCTTAAAACCCTATACATGACTACCTTCTTCAATAATGGTTATCCAATGCTTTCTCAACACTCGCTTTCATTTTAGGAGTTGTAATCAGCCTCTACCCTTTCTGTGACTTTATGGAAACCTACATATGTCTTCTTGATCTCTATGCTTCATATTGAATATTATGTGTGTTTCTTTAGCACTTTTTTCTATCCCAACATAGATGCTTCCATTACAGTCATCCTCTTGTCTTGTAGTAACTTTACTCTCTGTTCATGCATAGCTCTTTCGGACAGCATACTGTCATGATGGCTTTGGCCTTGCATTCAATTGTTCACCTTGTGTTGCTCCATGTAACTCATGATAGCTCTTGATAGGACTTGATAGCTCCTTTACTATGTATTGATGAATTCATAATTGAACTTGATGTATCTCCATAATTGAGCATAATGCATCTATGCTTCAGTGTTCATGTTATCACAGAAATCATCTATTTCTCGAAAAGAGACAAACTGCTTCATCTTCAAATGATTGTTGTCCTTTTTCTTGTTTCCTTCAAAGCTTGTTCTTTGCAGATGATGAAAATGAAATACAACACATATCATCATTAAAATGGACTTTGGATCCACTTAAGAAGATTGAAAGACACATCTGACAGAGTACTGCCCCTTTTTAGCATGATAGAAGCCTATTGTTTGATTTCATTGTGAAAAGATGAAGAGTAACCTTCTTGATAGTTCACATTGTTTGTTGCATCTTTTGAATTTGATAATGAAAGTTGATCAACTGGTATGATTCCATATTGATTTAATGCATCAATAATAGGTTTTATCATTGATTTGATCAAGTTGCTCAATTTCCTATCCCTCCTAAAACATAAGAGGGCAGCATGTTGGGCTCAACCCTCATGGGAGCCACATTTTACTCCACATGTTGTAATCGGCTGAAACAACAGTAACAAATATTTTTCTTATATCTGCACAAGGAACAAACAAGTTAGATAAAAAAATCATATGATAGGTGTGTTTGATCACTCTTTTCGTTTTCCTGGACACCTATGGTATGTTGTCTATTTTAATGCTTTGGACTTCAAATTACATGTTTATGGATGTTTTACAAATATTCTGATTAGTGACCTTTCATTGCTTCTAACAGCACTCTTTTTTACAGATGCAGAAAACCTAGGAGCAGCAAGGAGAGCATCAAACAGAAGTAGGACAAGCGGGGGGAAAATGAAGACGACGCAAGACAAGGCAAACGAGATTCATCATTCCAAGCAATGACGGATCCATTTTCATTTCATGTGCATTTCTTTTCTTTTATCTATAAGTGTATAGTCTTTTCTTCATAAGCATTAGAATAGTCAGTCCCTTGGCTTGTGAGGGACATTATACACTTATGATCATCAATAAAGATTACATTTGCAATAAATGTTGGCTCTCTTTCTTATTGTATGCAATTGCACAACTGTAATAATGCAATCTTTTTGGCAATCTCTTTTATGCACATGAATGAAATTTAGCAGAAAGTGATATGTATCTTTTAATGTTTAAATGCAAACACAATAATAAGTCTACCTAATTTAGCTGGAAGAAAAATCAAGTAACATTTATATCCTATAAATAGTGGTGAAGGGGGGAGAGAGAGAGCAAGAGAGAGAGAGAGAGAGAGAGATGTGAAGAAGAAAAGGAGGGAATAATTTGTGACATCTCTCCCTTGAATGTGGTAAAAAGTTACATAATTTTCTATTAAAATAGTGTAGTGTCAAAAATTGCACACCCTTGCAATTTCATATTGCATCATGGCATCAGTTCATCTCTATCATATAGAACATATCAATCACAAAATGTTAGCAATTGGATTCTATACTTATAGCATTTTAATGATAATTTAGGATTTTTTATTCTATTTTTTCCTAAATAGGATTGCAATGCACCAATGTCCACATGACATGCTAGCATCCCACAAAAAATATAGTTTTGATGGTCATTTGAGTGTTACATTCCCACTAATAGTTCACGAAGTAATGCTCTTGCATGTAATTCCTACCAATATATCTTTCAAACTTTCCGTTTTGGGGGAACAATGGGATTTTTAATTCCTAACTTTCACTCTGTAATTTTGGAGAAGAACCTCCATCATTTTCATTACTAGTAAGTTATATCAACATTATGCATGTGATCTTCTTGAGAATTTTGTAAACAAAATTTTTGTGAGACTATGAAAAACAATAAAATCAAGCATTAGTCTTCTTGGGAGCTTTTACAAATTTCTACTTGGTTTTTTTCGTATAAAATTGTTCCCTTTCTCTTTATTTGCATTTTATTGTGTTTAATTAAAAAATATCAAGTGCTAACATAGTGTGTTGATATTTTCTATATTTTGGTCATCTAGATTGTCAATTTAAAAGTATTTTGAATTTCTCTTTCAAATATTATAAAAAAATCTAGGCTTTTGTGGAGGTTGAAAGATCAAAATCAGGGATTGACTAAGGCAAACCTCTCAAACAACTACCAAAACTAGTTTTTCTTTTCTTCTTCTTGTTTGTAGTTTTTTCGTGGAAAAGGAAACACTTCTTAGTGATATCCTTTTCACCAATTTTCTTATGCTTTTTAACTTATTTTTATTCTAATATCTAGACTGTTATTTTTGTTATCATTTTCTATCATTCCTAAAATTATTCATACATTGAAATCATCTTTTTTTGTATTATATGCATATAGAAAATTTTCCTAAGCTTGGCAATACCTTTTGGTGTGTGTTTAGATTGGATGACAATGTGACACAAGGATGTTTGCATGACACACTATTGTTTGAGGTGGAGGCCTGCAAAAAGGGACTACGTGTTCCTCATGATTATTAGTTTTAGTTTATGTACGAGTAAATTTGTAATTTGTCTTCTATAAAGAGATATTTTCACTAGCCTGATGTAGGAGTGAATTTGCAATTTTTATTCTATAAAGAGATATTTTCACTAGCCTATTATAGCTAGACATTCTACATTATAATTTATAAATTTCTATTATTATTTTTATTATTATATTAAAGGGATAATTGAAGTCAATTTAGGAGAACCTAAGGTTTTGGTTTATCCTAGTGGAAAGAGAGTAAAGTTGTCTCTCAAAGGTGTTTCCTTTGAGGAAGTTAACTTTTTCCCCCTTTACATTTTAGTGAACCCGTTGCTTCAACACAAAAACCATTTTTATCTTTTCAAAACAAAACAAAAAAAAAAACTTTAAAGGGCCTATTTCCCTCATCATCTATGTTGTAGTCCATATTGCATATTGTAAACTCCTTTATGAGTTTTACAACCCAATCTCTCCATTCAGGTAATTTATTTAAGAGGAGCCTTCACAATCACAATATAGCACAATCAAGAACACTCATAATTCCTATTTGCATTGCATCTACTTTCACACATGAACAATTTTCTACTAGGATGCCTCCATCCCCTTCTCCAATAATCATTATATTTTTTTGAGACTTGGTGCACATTGTCTAGGACAATATCTCATATTATAGTCCAATATTTACAAACACAACCAATTTTCATTCAAACATCACTATCACACAAATTTATATGTTCATGTTAGCTCCAATCATGCACATGGTAGAAAAACACCCATAGTCATAATTAATGCACCTCCTTCTACTAGGTTATCCTTATAGTTTTACAAAATATTTGTTGTCACTTCTTTATAAAAATCTACCACTCAAACATATAACATAGATCCAGTCATTAACCAACTTTTATATAATGTTCTATAGTTATAGATCCAACTTGCTTCCATGGGTACTAATTTTCATCAACCTCTTATTCCTCCATATTATAGATGTAGCCCTCTATCTTTATAAATTCACACCACTCCCTTACCCACAAGCTTTGAAGTGCCTTGATTCAAAAATTATAATAGAAAACAAGACCCTCAAAATCATGTCTTTATTAGGGAAAACTTTAAGAAACCCCCCCTCGGCGAAGGTGTAAAATCCTAGCGAATCTTGTACACTTCCCAATAAAAATATTAATTTTAGTGGAAAAAATTTTTGTTTTTCGTGAAAAAAAAATAATGTCCATTGGCGAATCCTTTCTAATCATTAGAAGTCTATGGAAAATCCTAGCAAAATGCAAATTTTTTAAGACCACTAAAATTTTTCCATTGTCGATTAAAATCTATTTTCAAACCAATAAAATATTTCAATTGGCGAATTAAACTTGTTTTCAAACCAGAAAAAATAATTTTGTTGGCAATTAAAAAAAATTCAAACTAAAAAATAAAATTTATTGGTGAATTAAACCTATTTTCAAATGATTAAGAAAAAAACATTGGTGAATTAAACATTGTTTAGTAAGCGAAGGAGGCACATAAGTTTCCATAAAAAGTGAAGCATTTATGAAGGCTTTTTGCCGGTGTTGGACATACGTATGTTCTATTGTTAAATTTAAAGGGGAAGGCATTTAAATGAACAAGCCGTCACAAAATTTAAATGAATGGAAAATCATCCTTTGCATTCGTTGCTACCCCTTTGCACCTAATAAATTGGTCTCACACCTAACTAGGGGCAATCAAGTTTTGGTGCTATTCCTAACCTTAGTTGCAAGTCTTTCTTGGTCATCTATGTAGTCGATGGGTCGGAAGTTTTGAAAACTTCAAAACTTTAGACTTTGGTTCTAAGGTTCCAAGTTTCAGCAACCACATGACATTATGGACCACTACCATTCGATGATTTTTTGATGGATGGCTATAATTGCATTCTAGAAGTATATCTCTCAAGCAGTAGATTTTTGAATTGAAACCTCTAGAATTACACTAGAACCGTCTGATTCGAATGAACCCGATGGGTTGGATTTTGGCGATGAGCGATAGAATAACTTAAGTGGCAAAAATATGCATGTGCAGAAAGTTTGTTTTAAAAGAGGGACCACCTACAAAGAATGTAGGACCAAGGCTTACAAGCTTAAGAACATTTTACACAAAGGATGTAAAGACAAATTAATATAACCACAAGGTCCACGACCATTCAATGAAGTTTTGATGGAAGATTGTAGTTGCATTCTGAAAGTAAATCTATGAAGCAGTAGACTTGCGAATTGAAACCTCTAAAATAACACTAGAACCATTAGATGCGTACATGTGGCGAGATCAAGGCTCATTTCTCTCTTTTCAATGCCTCGACGTATTACATTGCATTTAATTGAAATTCTCAATCTTTTAGTTTTGAACATCTGAAGCAATTTATTGGATAGCTCATAGCTTTAATGAAACAAGATTTGTAATGATTTCATATTGTTTGAGTGGCACTGGTAGTGCTCACTGGAGTCTAGTGATTTTGACAGCTTGTCAAGTTAAGGTACAATTTGCATGTAGCCAAACGTCAATCAAATTAAACATTTTAATTTTTAATTGTACATGTAAGGCTTAAGATACACGAATTGACTAAGTTTTTTGGTTTGCGCGAATCAGGTTGATAGTGACACTAGTGGCCCATAAATTATTAAATAGGGTTAGTAATAGTGATAGTAATAATGTGACATTGTAATTGAGTTGTAATAAAATAAATGGTTATAAATTTACAGTAAAGAGATTAATTATTATCTATTTATGAAATAATTGCATGCAGATTTAAAAGTAAAACATAAAGCAATACAAATGAAAAAAAAAAGTTTCCATCAAAGAGTTATTTTCTAAGTTTTTTGTCTATGAATCTATTCAAATCAAAAGAAAATTCCTTTGAGAAATTCAATATTATCTATTTATGAAATAATTGCATAAAAAGGTGGAGTAAGTAGCTATTTATCACATTGCATTTGCAAAATTCAAAGTAGTGATTTGATTTGTAATGATTTCATATCGTTTGAACTTTGAGGGGAACTAGTGATTTTGACAATTGTCAACCTATCAAAGTCTAGACATCAATCAAATTAAACATTTAAATAACTGTAAGGCTTAAGTTACACGAATCGATTAAAATTTAAGTATGTTTTTTGGTTTGCGCGAATCGCGATTATGATTCATGAATCATGATTATACCTAACCTCACATGTGACACGTGTGAGGTGTACATAGGGACTAGGCTGGTAGTGGCATATTGGCAGCATTGTTGCCCATAAATAAGGATAGTGAGCACAACTAAAAACAGAAATCATTCATTGAAGGCTAAAGGCTTTACTATTGAGAATTTGAGTGCAATGTTCGAAATGTCATAAGGGTTTTCATTTTGTAGGGTTAATAAGGAATAGGATTTAGGAAGAAGATGATGTGGCAATGTTGAAGTTGTGAAAGTCAACCTCACAGACCCCGAAGATCACCTGCATGCAAATAACCTATCACAGAAAGAAGACATTCCAGACAAAAGACAAAGGTGCTCTGAAAAGCTGAAAATGTATTAATCAGAGAGTTATAAAATACAATGATAATTCCTTATAAAAGGATATTGTGCAACCCTAAAGAAACCCTAATAGGTAGACATTTAATAATTAATATAATTATTAAATGTCACAATATGCAAACTAAAGTGAAATCTTAAGAGAGGAATAAAGGTAACTTAATTAACATAATTAAGTTAAAACCTTTACTCTAACACCCCCCCTTAAGATAAGCAAGAGTGCAGCTACAAACATGTGCAAGAAAGCAAAGATAACTACAATGCATGAAATAAAACAAGGGTCTTGGCAACTAGGCCTGATCAGGTACCCGAATACAACCAAATCTCTGTAAAGTGGAGAAAGGGAGAAAACCTCATGGGAACAAAACTCCCCCACAAAAGAGAGAAAAGAAAAGAATGAAATGCACTAATGAAAGAAGGATAGGAGGTGGATTATATGATACCCCCCATAGATAGCTTCTATCATATAAGTACATATACAATGGTCTCCATAGGAGAGATATAAAGAGATAAGAAGGGCCCCCCACAATGAAGAAACTCATGTCGCAATGGTGGATGCCTGATGTAGAATCCAGAAAGAGATCTTGAAGTGGCAAATAACATTCCTCCCCTTGGGAAGAAACGGATCCAAAGGACGATGTTGAAGAAACCTTGTGAAGATTGATGAACCAATATGTCTCAAGATGTGTGCCATGATAGGATGCTGCAGAATCTTTTTGTCTGAACTGAAACAAATGATGCCAAATCCAAACTAATGTGAAGACTCATGAAATGCAACCTCTGAATGCGCTGATAATGGTGGGTGGACAGTGATAACCTGATTGTCACGGTAGAGGAGATGAATGTCCTCAAAGTAATCATCCAGATCTGCAATATAGGACTCTACAAACAAGGATGATATGTCTGCAAGATACGAATCCCAAGTAGCTATGTCCGGAAGATGGATGATGTCCTGTTGTACTGAATAAATAGGGGCCAAAGATGTGGTGATGTCAAACTGATCAGGAACAATAGGATATGTTGGTGTAGTCTTGATCTCAAGAGTGGGAACATGAATACAAGTCTCTAAACCATCGTCACATGCAAGACCTGTGATATACTCAAGCTCCTCTACAGTACAGTTATCATAGGGTATGAAATCTATATCTGCAAGAGGGATGAGACAATCTACAGCGGAATCCTCTGGGAATGGAGAGATATTAGAATCTCCAAAAATCTCCCAAAGACGGTGCCAAAGTGTGCGAGGACAACGAATGTCAGATAAAGCACACAAAGTGTCAAAATCAACACTACAACAAATAACACTTGCAATATGATCTCTAATAATAACTCATGCTGACAAACTCCTAGATGTGTCTGGTGTAGGTATGAGTCCATACAAATGAGGAAAAATATTAAGCCACCTACAATGTGTAAGTATGCCCTTTGCCCATGGCTCATAATTATCCTTATCCAAGTTGATCACAGAAGGATGAATAGAAAAACCCATGATACTCACTGAAATGAAAAAATCAGAGACTAATGACCTCACTACATATAAATCAGATCAAAATATGCCATCTCACACAAACAGATCCTTTCCAGGTGCCAAAACATCCAAGTAATTGACAGAATTGTCAAAACACAAAATACTGAATAAAATGTACCTAGGGTAGATTCTAGAAAAGTAAATGACATATCTAGAAATATCATAGAACCACCTTTCCAACGCTTATTCATTTGCAAAAAATGGAGTCCGCACGCAAAAGTTACACCCCTGGGAGTGCAAAAAACATGTTTTGACTTTGACTACGAAACAAAATGGAAAAACGGAAAAATCTAGAAACCACACCTACTCCATCAGATCAGCATCGGAATCAGCTTTCCAATGGTATCTCATTTTTGAAAAATAAAGACCGTATGCTCAAGATATGACAATTTTACTAAATATGCTCATTTAGGTTTTAAACCAAACATTTTATTAATTTAAAGATTAAAAAATTAATAAAATATTCAGTTGTACCTTCATGGCACGAAAATCGAGGTAGCATAGAAATCAAAAGGGCACGGAAATTGAAATAGAGGTAGTTCAAAATTGATGCAGACACCCCCAAAAAAATGGCACGCAAATCGAGGCATCCATACGGATTTTTCTGGCAACTGTTTTGAGATTCCGCAAAAACACTAAAAAATCAATTTTCAGAAAACCCTATCATATTTTATATGAAAATAGGGGTTTTTGGGCCTTCTGAGTGCACTTGTGAGTTCTATTTTGCACTATCATGCACTATTTAAGAGATCAAGGTCAAAATTTCTCAAAAAATGATGGAAAACCCCTTTGATTTGGCAAAAAAAACTAGAATGAAACCCTTGCACAGAAGAAAACTCTGTAATTTGATATCTTCAAAAAAAGAACAGGCAATCGCAGATATGGAGCTCTAATACCATGTTGAAGTTGTGAAAGCCAATCTCACAAACCCCGAAGATCACCTGCATGCAAATAACCTATCACAGAAAGAAGACATTCCAGAAAAAAGACAAAGGTGCTCTGAAAAGTTGAAAATGTATTAATCAAAGGGTTATAAAATACAATGATCAATCCTTATAAAAGGAAATTGTGCAACCCTAAAGAAACCCTAATAGGTAGACATTTAATAATTAATATAATTATTAAATGTCACAATATGCAAACTAAAGTGAAATCTTAAGAGAGGAATAAAGGTAACTTAATTAACATAATTAAGTTAAAACCTTTACTCTAACAGCATTATTGGGGATACTCTAAATTCTCCTGCTTGCAGTTATGTAGTTACAGAGTAAAAGACCAATTTCCTTCAAGTTCAGAATGGGTGGAATTGGAAAGAAGTTGATTTGGTTCACCTGACTTCTCATACGGGTTTTGAGCTAGGATGAGGAGCTTTGATGGAGATAAGTACTCTCCCAGTGCATGGAAGCTGTAAGTAGAAGATGGGAGCAATTTTACAACCCCTCATATTTTGCATGACTCTGATTTTCGAAGGGGAGAAGTACATTTTGTATCTTCATAGCTCCCATTTCCCCAGTTTGATTAGCTCACCTTTCCCCATGCATTTATTTTCAAAGCCATGGTTGATCCTGGAAGTTGTCATTCTTGTTAGGGTTTACCAAAAATTAAAATTCAAAGCGCATGGTTGACCCGGCAAGTCCCATTTATTTTCAAACACACATGTATTACATTTATGTTTTCACCAGCGATCCAGCAGAAGCTTGGTGCTTGCGCTTACATTTGTATGTGTACTATGTAATAATGTGAAATTGTAATTCAATTGTAATAAAGTAAATGGTTGTGCTATTAATTTGACATTGTAATTCCTTTTATTAAGTCTTTTGCAACGTTAATTGTTACTGTGCTATTAATGGTTGTGCTATTAATGTGACATTGTAATTCCTTTTATTAAGTCCTTTGCAATTGCAACATTAAGTGTTATTAATGGTTGTGTTACTACTATTAATGTGACATTGTAATTCATTTTACAAAGGCCTTGATAATTCGAGTGCATTAATGGTTAAAAGTTAAAAAAAATTAAAACACATGTTTATTATTTATATTATAAATTACTCAATGGTTCGATAGAACATTTGATGTATCATTGTAGACTGAAGGGAGCAAAGCAATCTTAGTCACTAGGCCTCCGAATTTTATAACCATTTGACATGTCAGATTGTCGTGGAGTTCTAAATTTTCATAACTACCTGATTCCCCAACTTGGTTCACTTTCTTGAATAACTTAATTTCATGCATACATAACCTTTGAGTTATGGTGTGTGGATTTAGTCGATGGGTCGAAGGTTTCAAAAACATTAAAACTTCATACTTTGGTTTTGAGATTCCAATTTTTAGCGACCATGCAACATGATGGACTTATCTTGCCTTTCAAAGGTGTTGTCGTCTAACATCTCATTGGACGCTATGTACAGAATGAACTTGAGTTGTCTTTTTAGGAATTTCCAAAAGCATGCAGGTTTAAAGGCTATCTTTTCGAGGTATGAAATTGAATGTCGCATTTAAAGCATGTCCTATCAAAAATAACGGCATATGTGGGTGGAAAAGTTTCTCTCAGACATTTAGCCTAAATTCTCGTTTTACTCCACATTGATTGCACGTCTTGTCATTTTATATGGCTTGAAGGTGGTGAGAACTTATTTGTTAAAGCCTTGACTGTACTTCTACCTACTATTGTTATTTCTTCAAGAATTCAAGCATCTCATTAGGCATAGTGAGCTCATGCAGTCTGAAATTGAAAATCGTTGGCTTGGTGTGAGGGATACGAATCTACGACTTTTTAAATTGGAATAATTTTGGGCACGTCTAGACAGTAAAGAAAAATCTATTGTAGATGTTAAGGTGTTCAAAAGTGGAGTAGCTCAGCTAGGGGTTTTCTAGAAGCAGTGTTGAGTGTTGACCTAATTGTTACATGTGCGAGAAGGTACATTCCTGAAACCTGGGAAATCAAGGCCGTGGATGGAACCATTGTAGCTAAAAAAAATCCTGAGGTTGTTTCTTAAGCATTGGGAATTCCAGAGAAGGCACTCGTAAAGGAGATGTATGTTGTAACAACTAATGAATATTTCAGGACTAATGAAACCTGGTGTAAAAATTCTATGGCCAAAGGGTGGTTAAAATCAAAGAAGAAAGGTGAGTCTCAATTGCCCAATAAACTTAAAAGGACACATTTTAAAGCAGAAATTGTTGATGTTATTGCTTTACTTCATTGTATCGTCGGGAATGCACAAGTTGAATTATTTGAAGACTGGATGTGTCAGTTCATTTTAGTGATCTGTGATGATAATGTGTTTATAGATTGGGCTGAGATAATTTTCTTTCACTTGCATGAGCAATTAGTTAACTTTCAGAAGACTACTACCTTTCATTTGTGTTCTTGTTTGATATATATCATTGCTATTCAAAGAGCTTATTGGCCAGGGTTGAAACCACAAGTACCACCAAGTCCTGGCATGCCTGTGTATAAGTGTTATCCACAATTTACCAGGCAGGTTGGGATGGGAGAACATTGTCTTGTTAGTGATGCCTTTTTAATGGAAGCTGCGAGAAAGTTGGATGGAAACCCTGAAATGTGTTTTTTCCCTGAATCAAAATCTCTGGTGTTGAAGTTTGGAAGTTTTTATATCCAATTTGATAGATTTTCTTATTTGAGAATTGGAGGTTACAAGAAGGCTCCACTTAAATTTCCTAAGTACCCTAAGGATTTACTGGTATTTTTGGAGGTTTGCAGACAAATGGCCATAGTAAATATAAAATACATGAATATGGGAAAGCGAGGGTATACCTTCCCATTAGTTACTCGTTCTTTCTCTTGCAAAAGTAATCAAATGGCTAGGAATGTTGAAAGTATTCTCAAAGAATACAATCTCTAGTACTTGTTTGTAAGAACTAATTTTGACAACAGGGGCTTTGTGAAAAAAAATATGTATGCCTCTGGCTTGTATCAACACCAACCTTCAATTGAATATTTTTGGGAAGATTGTGCTGATGAAAATGAAGTTTTCATAAGGGACCATATGAGGTTAACCCTTGAGCAGATACAATTTTTTTTTCTCTCTTTCCAAATTCCTGAAAATGTTTCTAAAGATTTGATGGTTCTTGATCCTAAATACGAAAATTTTAATGATAAATCACATCCTAGAGTTGACTGGGATAAAGATGAAGTTTTATATATGAGTAAACGGGTCGAACCAATACTCAAAAGGACTCAGGATTGGTTGGAGGGAAAATGGTGTAGGGTTGTTGGTTTTGTTCATGAACCAAAATAGTCCTAGAAAATGAGCAAGGATCTAGCCAAGTAGTCCTTGGAGGTACATCATCAGCGAGGATAGTCATCAAGTCTTCTAGCGCCAATTCACAATCTGGGGGTGATGGTGAAAATCCAGAGAAATCAATTAAATCAAAATCAATATGTGAACAAGATAGCCCATCCACCCTTGCTCTTAAAAAGAAAAATGTCCAAACAAAACCTGTGTTAGAAGATTTAGAGAGAATTTTTAAGCATATTGTTGAAGATAGTACTTCCCCACCCTTGTCTAAAGAATCTTCTCCTCCTATAGAAAACATATCAATTATTCCTAACGAGTCTAGAGAGGTTGTTCAAAGTGATAAAGCCCCTAGTCTAATAGAAAACTCTCCAGTATGGTTGAGGAAAGTAGTAGAAAAGAAGAGGAAATACACTCCTATGAAATCCGCTAGGGCTAGAGTAGATACAATGACAAAATTACTCCAATCTTCCTCGGGGCCCAAGAAAGCCTAGAAAATGTCAAGAATTTTGAATGATGTTGTCTCTGGTAATCAGGTGTTAGAAATTTCAAAACCTTTAAAAGATGTAGATGATGATAAGATAACCACGGATGATTATAAAATCATGCATGTTGACATGGGTCCCCAGACACTTGAAGGTGATGTATATCACACCAGTTACTCAGTCAATGCTTTAGCTAGGCGAGTAAAAGAAGAAAGGAAAGAAAGGGTAAAATTTCAATCTCAAATTTTGGATTTCAAAAACTTTATCTCTTCCATTGTTTCTCCCTTTTTGTATATTGAGGCTTCTAGTTCCCAAGAAAGAGTTAATGATGAGTCCACGCTGTAGTTGATTAAGAAAAATCTAAATGATTCCAAGCCTGCTAGTGAGTGGATTGAAGAATTGTCTCAGGAAGCTATATTTTTTATAAGTAAATATGTGATTTCCTACACTGACATTGTTGATAAAGAAAAGGATTAATAGCAGAACTGTAGCAGGTTAAAAAGGATCAAACCAATATGTATGTAGTTTCGAAAGAAATGAAAGAGTTAGTTTCCATGGATCAATTGAAGTTGGTAAATGAACAAATTGTTAGTGATCCAAAGGAATTAGATCCTTCATGGCTTGATTCACTTAAATGGAAACTAAACATATATGATGACCTGGTAAAGGAAATCATAGAAGTGTTGGAGAAGTATTTGGATATGTTAGGAGAAATCAAGGGGAACTTTCATGATCTGTAGGTGAAGATAATATATGATTTTGATGAGAAAATTTTGGACACAAAAGAAATATGCTCAAATTTTAGAGAAGTCTTCAACAGAGAAGTAGCGCATCCTGCTATGATGACTAAAGAATCTTTCTCAAAGCTTGGGAGGCTAGAGCTTTATCTCAAAACTTTTAAAGCTGAAGCAGAAAGGAGATCTGACACACTGAATGAGTCTGAAGTTGTCAAAAAATGGAGAACTGGGCTTCAGATCACATTGACACCAGGCAACAGGGAGATTTTTGCAATCATTACCAGGTACAGAGAATATAACGCCAGAATGAAGATACAGGAGAATTTGTTGCGACAAGGAGAGAACGAGGAGTTGGAAGCTAATGAAGTTGAAGTGGTTGGAAATGATGCATAGTTTATTTTTAGCATTTTCATATACTTTCTTTAAAGTTGGCACTTTTAAGTTAATGACTTCTTTTAATTTTCGGTACGGTTACTTTCAAGAAACCATTACCAAAGACATTGGCTATGTTTAAATATTGGTTCGACTAATGTGATTAAGCTCTTTTGAGCAAACTTTGATTTACTTATTAGGGAAAACTCTATTATTTTGGCTATTTTATGTTACTTTGATATAGAAGACATTGGTGGAGTTTATGCATGCATAATCTTTGAGTTGTGGTGTATAGATTTATTTTTTTTATACTAAATTTCTGCTAGTGTGATATCTATTATTGGGATGACAAATGATATCATTTTTCTATATTGTTGTGGTGTTATTATCTGTGAATAAAATTTTTGCAAAGTACAGTGATATTGGTTTAATTGTTGTCTTTCTTTCATAAGCTCTATTTCTATTTACATGAGATTGATAGATACCTTTGAATCTCTCTGGTTAAAAGCCCCATCCTTTATTTTCTTTCTGGTTAAAAGAATCATTAGTTTAAAAAAATCATTCATTGAACATTAGATAAAGGTAGTTGCCACCTTTAAACATAAGTAGAGAATATGTTTTGAAGTTTGTAATGTTGTAATGTTACCGATTCAACTGTGGTCACATTTATCACCTTTTATGGGCATATGAATATAGAGTTAGGTGATAAATCTATTAACCAACAGATATAAAACTCTGAGGGTATGCCTTCCCATTGGAGACCCCTTCTTTTGTGTGCAAAACAAACCAGATGGCCAGGGGAGCTGAAGGAATTCTCAAGGAATATAACCTCCAGAATATGTCTATGAGAGCTAATTTTGACAGTAAGGGTTTTGTGAAGCATAATCTCTATGGAGGGAGCTCATATTAGCATCAGCCATCTATCGAGATTTTTGGGAAGATTGTGTCGATGAGAAGGAATTTTTGAGAAGATATTATATGAGGCTAACCCTAAAATAGATACAAGCTTTCGGTATATCATTTCACATTCCTAAAAATGTAGCTGAGGATTCAACAATAATAGATCTTGCATATGAAAAATTGCTTGATAAATCCCACCCTAGGGTTGATTGGAGCCAAAGTGAAATTTCAGATATGAGGGTGTGTGTTGCCCTAGTGCTTAAAAGAACCCAGGACTAGTTGGATGGGAAATGGCAGAAAGTTGTTGGTCCTATTCAGGAGCCTAAGTCATCACAAAAAGAATGAACAGGGGTCTACACAAGCATCTAGTGCAAATGTATCATTGGAAAAACCCTCTATGAGGTCCTCTAGTGCAAATTATCAGTCAGAAGGTGATGGTGATAGGCCAGAAGAAATAGTCAAGTTGAAGAGCATTTGTGAACAAGACAGTGTGTTTTCTCTTACCCCTAAGAAGAAGACCAATCAAGAAAAACTTGTGGCTGTAGATTCTGAAGCTATCTTTCAACAGATCACTGAAGATAATATATTTCCTCCTTTGTATGAATTTCCCTCTTCTCTGCCTAATAGTGATAATCCACCTTTCACTCCTAACACTCCTAAAGAAACTATTAGTGGAAATGAAGATTTTGATCTGGTAATAGCCTCCCCAAGATGATTGGAAAAAATAGTGGAGAAGAAGAGAAAGCATATTCCTACAATGATAGTTGGAGTGGATACAGTTTCAAAGTTACTTCAAAGCTCTTCAAAACCTAAGAAATCCAAGAGGATGTCAAGGATGGTGGCTAATGCTACTTCTGGAAATCAAATGTTAGAAATTGTTGAGCCTGTGAAGGATTTAAATGAAGATGAAATAACGAAGGCGGACTACAAAGTCACGCATGTTGATATGGGGCCTCCAACACTGGAAGGTGATGTGTACCATGCCAATTATTCAATCAATACCTTGATTAAAAGAGTGAAAGAACAGAGGAAAGAAAATATAAAACTGGAATCTCAAGTCCTCGCATTGAGTAACTTTATTTCTTCCATGGCCACTTCTCCTACATCTAATGAAGCCTCAAGTTCTCGGGTAGAGGGCATCGATGTGCTCACCATAGAGAAAATTAAAAAGAATTTGAGCTATTCCAAAGCTGCTTGTGAGGGGATTAGTAAAATATCTAGAGAGGCTATCTTCTTTCTGAATAAATTTGTGCTTGTGTGTGTGAAAAATGTATCAATTATGAATGAATTCAAACACATATCAATAAGACATTATATCAAGGAAAACTGAAAAAGAAAATAGAATGAACAAATTGTTACTGCAGCTTCCCTGAAATCGTCTTATTTCTCTCTAACTCCAACGTTTTGTCTTTTCCAATTGCTCTCAGATTCAGCAGATCAAGCTCAACAAAATGGACAGCTGAAGAACGAGATGTAAATAAAATGCATACTATGCTCAATGCAAGACTATGCTAAGAGGAAAATATTGTTGTGATGCTAAAAAGGATGCAAGTGCATAAGCTGATTGTGTGTATGTTCGTGCGTTCGTCGTGTGTATGCAAGTGTATGCATGTGTATGCGTGTGTATGCGTGTGTAACCAAAGCTTCGATTTGCACCAGTATTTATAGTCTTTGAAAGGATTTGATTGGCTGACATGATTAACAGCCCAAATTAATCTTGTTAGAATGGACGGTGGAAGATTTTCGAAAGTGGAGAGGGAGATAGAAGGTTTCCCTTTTCCTTCAATTTTCGTCATTGAGATCCGAAGGGAATTTGCCATTTTGAAGAATGAGTTAAAATGAGTTTATAATTAAATAAAATAAATTTATTTAATTTGTAAGTGAAGATGGATATAGAAACTCGCATAATTAAATAAATTATATTTAATTATGTTTTAGAAGTGAATTTAGAGTGTAATTAAATATTTAAAAATATTTAATTATTTGTGGAGTGAGAAGAAAATATTAAATTAAATATTTAATATTTAATTTAATTATGGGATGAAGAGAATATTCCATATTTGAATTTAAATATTCAACTTTTAGAATAATATGATAATCAATATAAATAAATTATGAAAATTTATTTAATTTAATTAAGAAGAATATGGGAAATGTCAATAATTAAATAAAGTTATTTATTTAATAAAGGTAGAAGAATTATAAGAATGAACAATATAAATAAATAATTAAATTTATTTATATGTAGATGACTTTAGGAGAATTAATTAAATAATTTATATTTAATTAATTAACAAGCTTAATCATGACCATTTTTAGACATACATTTTTCCCCTCTTTGAAGTGATGTGTAAAATGCATTGCTTCAAAGAAAATAAGATTTTTGCCCTTGATACATTTTTGATATTGATGTTGTTGCTGATGATGCCCCCTCGGGAGGTAAATCACAGATGAGGCTATGAATTGCAACAATTTTGCTAAACAATCGAGATTAGATAATGATATTATGTGGAGGAGAGAGTGATTTAGCTCCCGACAAATGATGGAAAGAATGTCCCATTTTGAAAAAAAAGTCAAAAGGCAGCAAACTTACCTTTGTTTGACCTTTAAAAGGTAAAAAAGTAGAAAGAGACAAATCATTTGCACTTTTTGACTTTGTGAATACTGTAGCTCTGAGAGTGACCTCGCGACATGGAGATTCCATATCATCGCCACCGATTTGAGAGATCTCACCGATATCAAAGGCCAACAGCATATGGACTACTGGTAAGTTGATCTAACCACTCGTGTTTTGAAATTTTTCGCGTTTGAATAACAAAATGCGCTATTTTTCTGCATATTTTGAATATGAAAATGACGTTTTAGCACTTTCGATGATTTTTTTGGCGCTTAGGGTAAAAACAATAGCGCATTTGATGAAAACAATAGCGCATATAGGGTGTTATAGGAAAATTTAGGAGTAAAGCGCATATAGGAAAAATAGTAGCGCATATAAGAAAATAGCGCATAGGCGAACTGTTTGAACGCATCTTGCGAAAAGGTATAGGAAAATAGCGCATAGGCGAACTGTTTGAGCGCATCTTGCGAAAAGAACGGCGCATATGGGTTTTAGCGCATAGAGTCCATAGAGTAGCGCATATGGGTTTTAGTGCATAGAGACCACAGAGTAGCGCATCTGGTAAAAATAGGCAGAATGTATGATTGGATGATAGTAATGTGAAAATGATGATTTATATATTGCTTCCTTAGTCAACAAATAGGTAAATTGTCGTGTCATCATGCTGATATGGATAGAAATGATGGAAAATTTGGTGTTTGAGTGATAACTTTACTTCCGAGAGTAGAAAACAAAGAGTAATTGTCAGACAACTTTGTTTCAAAAACAAAGAGTAGATTGAACTGATAACTTTGCTTCTCATGAATGAAAAAAAAAGAGTAAATGTCGAATAAATGATTGATATGACTTTTGATAAATTTTCTTTATGCTATAGAAAACAAATAGTAATTAATGGTAGAGAAGATTGATATGATATCCAGCTAGATAGATTGTGTATTGGTTTGCCTGATAGGATTGATTATGTGATATGGGTCGTTGATATGATGCACTGATACGAGTCATTGATATGGGTCTGATATAGTTCACTGATATAGTTCACTTGATATAGGTCACTGATAGATATGAGTCTAATTGATTTTGGTTGATTGAGATTGAATGATTGGTATGATTCTGATTAATTATCCTTGTGATGACCAAAAATAAAAATAGGAGGTTTTCAAAAACCTCCAGATTAGAGAGTGGCACTCGGTAGGATGGGATAGGATACCTGAGTTGACACCTACTGATGTAGCTTTGATAGATACATGTGGTTTGAGGTCCTTGTTGGCTGCCACGATTTGGGCAATAAAGTTGTTGATAACACTAAGCGAAGCGATGGCATTGGACCACAACACCTTTCATATACCCGGTTGGTGAGGGGTGGCGGTGACAGAGGGGATGTATATCACGGGATATTAGGTATCCCAGTGGTTGGTGCCCTTGTGCTCTATGATCACAAGGAGCTCGGGGGTACAGATGCCTTGAGGAGAGTGTTCGGTGATGCACAAATAGTTGAGTATTGGGTACCATGGGCTAACTTTCAAGGAAATCCAGCCTTGCTTGTAGTTTTGGGTGTGTTCATTGGAGGTTTCCTTTGTCCGGATCGCCGGTCAAAGGGATTATCAGTGGGATGGGGCAAGATTTTGGAGCAGATTTTGGTACAGCCATAGAGATATGCATGGGGGAGTTGCATGTTAGCACACCTATATCATGATTTGCATCAGGTGGTGTACAGGGGTGCCTCCAGTTTGTCGTGTGGTGTGATGCTGTTGCAGATCTGGGCATGGGAGCATCTTGCTGTGACGAGATCAGCGTGCCCCAGAGTTAGGCCACCAGTAGGCTGTATGTATATGCTTATGCTATGTTCCTTGTCCAGCCCAACCTGGGCAAGGTGGATTACTAGAGATGACTTTTAGATGATATGGATGCAGTGGTATGGCGACCATATCTTGATTGTGAGCCATGGGATACAGATGATCTAGAGATTCCATTTGTATGCATTATGTGGTTTTTGATAGGGAGGACTCCTTTTATCCTTGAGAGATTTCTGGCGTTGCGGGTGCAGAGATAGTTTGGATTTACCCAGGGGATGCCATAGGGGGTTGCACACTATGCCCGAAGCAAAGATGAGGCCCGATGGGGGCCATGTATTTCCTATCAGATAGCATATACAGAGTTCATGTCATTAGCTCCTGAGGCATGGGATGACAGGAAAGACATTGTTGATGCCAATATGTTCGATGAGTATTCATTATACTACCACACACATCCCTTTCCACAGTTTTTCGGTCCCGATGAGCCAGCACCCATTCTAGTAGTACCATAGCCTGGGGCAGTGAGACAGGAGGAGGGGGTAGGTGGAGAGCAGGGCACAGTTGGAGGAGAGGAGGTGGAGAGTGGAGAGGAGGAGGAGAGTTCCGATGGAGATGATGGGGATGACGGTGGGGATGAGGGACAAGTGCTGAGGAGGTCGAGGCTAGATATTCTGAGGGGTGTCCAGATCATGTGGCGGCCAAGGACAGGGATTGGGCGACTAACAGTGATCCGGGTGGGATCTTCATCATAGTAGGGGCAGATAGCTACCCTTCAGACCCAGGTGCAGACCTTGCAGGGATAGTAGGGACAGTTGCAGAGTCAGCTGATGCAGGCACATGGATTGATTGTACAGTTACAGGCACAGCTGGCACAGGCTCAGGCATAGGCACAGGTACAGGCGCCTGCCCGAGACCGACAATTAGCCCAGGTGATGACAGAGAGAGATGCATTCAGACGAAGGGCAGTGGAGGTTGAAGGCATTGCTCAGAGGTTGATGGGTAGTGTAGAGAGTGCATCACTACTGGATACCATTGTAGAGGGCATGGAGATGGCGAGGGAGGCCGAGTATTACAGAGTTAGATATGAGGAGTTATGTCCTGATCGCAGAGAGTCATTCCCGCGGTCCCACACTAGGACTAGGAGTAGGTCACGGACACGCACACAGAGCCTAGGGGTTACCGGTTCTCAGTGGAATCCAGATGCGGGTACTGGTGACAGGCCACCTCCTTCTGGACCAGCTCCATCAGGGGCATCGACCAGCTAGCAGATATATTTCTCACATGTGTATCATTTTTGGAGCACGTATATTGATTTTTGATTATATCTCATGTATTTCTCTTTGGACATTTCAGTTTCATTGGATATTTGGACATTTGTATTATTGCTGATGAGTGATGATATGCAACGGTGATGTTTTTTGATGATGTATTGTGTATTTATGATATGCTGATGTGATATGCATTTATTTCTATATGCTATGGATTTTGGTATGCATTGTAATGATTTGATGATTTGATATGATGTTTTCATTATGATGATGATGATTGATGATGCGTACTAATGATGTCATGCAGGTGGATGACTTATGATGTGATTATGAAAATGATATGAAAATGTATGTATGGAATGTTTATTTTTGGATTTTCCAATGCAGGTAAATGATGATAAATGAATGAAAAATGAATGTTGTGTGCATGATATGCATTATGAATTTGTATGATAAAATGATATGATATGATGTAAAATGATAGGAATACTGATATGAAGTGAGATGAGTAAATAGTGATAAGATGGATAATAAAATGATATGTGATGAAATCTAACGATTTGTAATAAAAATAAATGGATAAATGAAATGATAAATGAAATGAATAATAATGGATTTATGATGATAATGAAATGATAATAAAATGATATGATAATGATAATGATACTGAGATGAAAATAAATAAATATCATAGATAAGAATGAATAATAGAGAATGAAATATTATGATAATGTGAAATAATAAATAAGATAGTAATGATGGCGATAAATAATGGAATAATGCGTACTGATAATAGAGATAAGTAATAGAAATAGATAGAGATGTCAGATGGATCATATAAATGGGTAATTAATGGAATGATAGAAATAGATAATGGTAAATAGAATATGATAAAATGAATAATCCGTCCGGAATAAATATTATAAATAATAAAGGTAAATAAATAAAGCAATAGTCGTGCAAAAAATAGATAAAATGAAATAAAGAATAGATAATAATGGTAATAGATGATATAAGATAGGATGAAATAAATATATAATAATGGAATGAATATTAATTCAATGAATAATGTAATAATAGAAAAATACGATGAATAATGTAATAGAAAATAGGATGAATAATAGTAGATATTGATAGAATAGAAATGATGCTTAAAATTATATAATGTAAATCATGAATGATAATGAAATAGTAGATAGAAATAAATAATGAAGCAAAGATAATTGAGAATAATGAAAACAATCTCCACATTGTCCCTCTAAATAGTCAGAAACACTAACAACCATTGGCTAGCACAAAAACACGATACAAATCAATATACGATTATAATACAACAATAAAATAGAAATACAACTAAATGAAACTAACCAATTTATTGAGCCTATTATAAGCATTCTTGAATCATCATAGAGCATCTTAAAATGTTGGGAGTATGTACAAGCATTAGAGGGGAAATTAGCACCAATGATGACCTGAGTACAACTTTCATGATTTTTGATATAGCAAGTGAACACAAGCATCTAAGTATAATTGAACCGAGATGACCTGAGCATTTCTTGCATGAACATACAAAGAATAACCACCCTCTGATGCAAATTTGGAACTGTCATCAATGATAAACTTTGGAAATCATGTCTCGCAACATATTTGCAATAGATGGATAGTTAACCTCAATACAACAGACAAAGAAAAATCATCCTCTTTCCTTGCCACTCTAGTTCAGTACATCATCGAGTGCGCTCCAGAGAGATGATATCGAAAATTAAACAACCGTTGTTCAAAAATGAAATACTATTATTCCAAACATTATTCAGATTATAGATCATCCAGATATGAGTCATGATAAGGTACACAGCTGAAAAACTATTGTGATATGAATCAATGATTGGATGGTTTGATTTGGTTGTTTTATTCGCATGAAAGGAATTTATGTCTCTATCTCGTTGTTTCGGTAAAACCCGAAAGTCGATTGCCCCCAGTATGCCAATGCTTGCCCTGAAATGAATATATACAATAAATCAAGCCATGATAAGACATTATCACTCTAGGAAAAATGATGATAGCATGTTGTTGGTGTGGTTCTAAGATGATGGAAAAGATGCATGAAAACAAAGGCTGAAAAGTTAAGTGCTGAATATGAACCAATAGATGGAGAGCTACAAATATCGTCTGTTTGCCAGATTTTCACTATTTGTTTTTATTGCATTTTTCTTGTCAATAGACTGCCTGTCACTAGGTTTTCACCCTATGACGTTTTTTTTTTGTCGCTTCTCTAAGATGCCTCAGGGTTTTTCTGAGGTAGCTCCATTTTCAGACTTTTGATTTTTTTGTATTTCTTGGACTTTTTTCTAATTTTTTTTGTATTTCTTGGACTTTTCTGATTTTTTTGTATTTCTTCAGGACTTTTTCTTATTTTTTTGTATTTCTTCAGGACTTTTTCTGATTTTTTTGTATTTCTTCAGGACTTTTTCTAATTTTTTTGTATTTCTTCAGGACTTTTTCTGATTTTGATAATTGCTTTAGACATAGTACTTTTTTAGGTGCATGTTGTTGATAGGTTCATCAAACAGGTCCCCTTCTGGCATCGATAGCTTGTAGGCTTCTGAACCATAGACTGTGATAACCACATAAGGACCTAGCCAATTTGGTTCAAACTTTCCTTTCTTCTCTCCGTCTTGTTGATTGTGTGGGTTTTCTTTCAGAACAAGATCACCCACTTGAAAGGTACGTGGCTTTACTTTGTGATTATAGCTGCGAGACATCATCTGTTGATATGCTTTTAAATGATTAGCTGCTCTTTGTCTCGTCTCATCTAAGAGTTCTAGTTCTTGGAGTCAGGAAACTTTGTATTCATCAGTCGTTGTAAGACCTTTCAATGATACTCTGAGTGAGGGAATCTCAACTTCTAAAGGTAGTATGGCTTCTGCTCCATAGACAAGAGAAAATGGCGTTGCTCTTGTTGGTGTGCGGATACTGGTTCTGTAGGCCCATAGAGCGGGATTGAGTTGAACGTGCCAATCCTTCCCTGAATCAGTCATAGTCTTCTTCAAAAAATTTAATATTGTTTTATTTGAGGCCTCTGCTTGGCCATTCCCTTGTGGATAGTAAGGTATTGAATATCTATGCTGAATGTGAAATCTCTCACAAAGTTCATCAACATCCTGATTTTTGAATGGACGTCCATTATCTGTAATAACGGAGTTGGGAATGCCATACCAACAAATAATATAGTTGAGTATGAATGATGATATTTGTTTGCCGGTAACTTTAGTAAGAGGGATTGCCTCAATCCACTTGGTAAAATACTCTGTAGCTGTGATGATGAACTTATGTCCATTCGATGAAGAAGGATGAATCTTGCCCACTAGATCTAACCCCCATTGAGAAAATGGCCAGGTTGGCATGAATGGTTGAAGTTCCTGTGCAGGAGCATGAATGAGATTCCCATGAATCTGACATTTTGAGCATGTTTTCACAAAAGTGAATGATTCCCTCTCCATTGTAGGCCAGTAGTAACCCATTCTAATCAACTTCTTGGATAAGGTCAGTCCACTCGAATGAGTACCACAGATGCCACCATGAACTTCTTGTAAAGCTTTGCCAAATTCCTCACATTCAAGACATCGAAGTAGAGTACCATCAAGACCATGATGATAAAGAGTGTCAGCAATAAGAGTGTAGTGAGCGGATTGGCGGATAAAATTTCATTTTTGGTTACGGGATAAATTGAGTGGTAAGATATCATCTTTGAGGTGGGCATAAATTTTTACGTACCAAGGTGAATCGGATCCTACCAAGTGGCAAATGATTTTGCTTTCAGGGGTATCATAAGTAGGTGTAAATGATTGTTCCACCAGAAATTCATAGCGAGTCTAAGTTTCTGGGAGTTGTAACAATGATGCAATTGTAGCCATGGCATCAACTGCCTTGTTATCAAGCCTTGGAATTTGTGTGAATTTGATGTCCACAAAGTATTTCTTGAAGTCATCAACCATCTTTTTATATGGCAGTAGTTTGTCATCTTTGGTTTGATAATCATCATTGATCTGATAAATGACTAGCTGTGAGTCGCCATACACCTGTAATTCTATAATTCTCCATTCCAATGCTATTTTAAGTCCGATGATTAATGCTTCATATTCGGCTATGTTGTTGGTGCATGGAAACATCAGCCTATATGATCAAGGAATGGTGTGTCCTTGAGGGGTGATGAAAAGTATGCCTACCCCCAATCCATGTTGAGTGAAAGAACCATCAAAATATAAGGACCATGGTTGTTTATATTCTGCAGTAAAGACATCAACATCTAGAAATTCAATGTGTAGGGGATGTTCAGCTTGTAGTGGTGCTTTAGCTAGTTGATCAATGATAACTTGTCCTTTGATTGCTTTGCGATCAACATAATGGATGTCAAACTCACTCAGAATCATTACCCACTTTGCTAACCTTCCTGTCAATGATGCTTTGCTTAACAAATACTTGAGTGGATCAATCTTTGAAACTAGATTGATTGTATGAGTTAACATGTAATGCCGAAATTTCTATGAAGCAAAGACTACTGCCATACAACCTTCTCAATAGAAGTGTAGTTGAGCTCATGACTTGTCAGTGTTCTATTGATGTAATAAATTGCACGTTCCTTTCTTGTAGAGTCTTCTTGTGCTAACAATGCCCCTAGAGATGTCTCTGTTGCGGCAATGTATAAGATTAGTGGTTTGTCTGGATTTGGTGGTACGAGAACTAGTGGAGTCATTAAATACTATTTTATTTGTTGAAAAACCAGTTCACATTTGTCATCCCACTTGAAAGGAACATTCTTATGCAGTAGATGTGTGAAAGGTAAACTTTTGTCGGCCAATTGTGCAATGAACCTTCATATAGATTGAAGTCGTCCCTACAATGATCTCAACTGACTGATGTTCCTTGGTGGAGTCATTTCCATAATTTTCTGTACTTTCATGGGATCTACTTGAATTCCTTTTTTTGAAACAATGTACCCCAAGAGTTTTCTAGATTTGACCCCAAAAACACATTTCTTGGGGTTAAGGCGAACTTTGAATTTCTCTAATCTTGCAAATATTTTGGATAATATTTCAAGATGTCCTTCTCTGGTGTATGATTTTTCCAATATGTCATCGTAATCTTGCTGCTTGAAGATATGCATCATGTCATGAAAGATTTGAGTCCTTGCTCTTTAATTGTTAAAATAGCGGGATTCTTTAGACCGAAAGGCATGACATTTCAACAATAAGTTCCCCATGGACATGTGAAAGTTGTTTTCTCTTGGTCTTCAGGTGCAATCTTGATTTGGTTGTAGCCAGAAAAACCATCCATTAATGAATACATGGCATGGCCAGCTGTCAGATCAACTATAGTGTCAATGTTTGGCAGTGGGAAGTCATCCTTAGGACATGCTTTATTAAGATCTCTGAAATCTGTGCATATTCTCATAGTTTTATCTGGCTTGGATACAGGGACAATGTTGGAGATCCATTCTGCATAGTTGATTGGTCTTATGAAGCCCACATCAAGGAGTTTTCTCAGTTCTTCCTTAACCAATAATGCAACACGAGGGTGCATCTTTCTATGTTTTTGTTTCACCGGCTTGGCCCCTGGTTTGATGAGCAGTGCATTGGAATCATGATGGGGAATAAACATGTGGGTGCTTGGGTAGCCTTAAGAGTGAGAGCTGATTTGCTTTCAGGAATTTCATGAACTCTGGTATTTCTTTCTCTGTCATTGATGCAGCTAACTGTAAAATTCTTGGTTTGTCAGAAGTCTCAAGATTGACAGCATTTGTAGGCTCAATCAAAATAGGTGATCGCTCATGGTAGTGCTCCAGGAGAGTGTCAAGATTCCCATCATCTGGTGCCTCAAAGAGGTTTTCACCATCTGATACACTCTTTATTTTATCTTTTATTTGATCTAATACTGCCAGATTTTGGTTTTCACCATTAGATCTTTCTTTTTTGTTTTTACTTTTGCAGCTAGGAGACTTGACACTCTCCTGATCAAAAACTCTATGTCAAAAATCACTGGTGGAACAATCATTTTTATCATTTGTAGAAAGGAAATTTATGATAGCTTCGTCACTCGGAAACATAGGTGTATCGATAGGTTTGGTTGAATCCCAATCAATGAGATCAGGATGAATCAAAGATTGCGGATCGCCAAGTTGTGTGAAATCAGCTATGGTTATGGTCATAATGGAGTGGTCTATAGGATCTGAGGTATGAGGTGGATCAATGATGATACTGTCCTCATGATAGTCTTGTTCGTTTAGATTTGACTTAGCATCACTAGAATCATGGTGACTTTGTAGTTCAAATTCGCGTGTTTGGGTCCCTAAACCTTGACCTTCAATTAGATTTGGGGCGTACTGGTGTATTACATCAACCTCTTTGTCCCTCCATAACTCATAATTGTAAATGGTGTCCCATTCATATTCAGTAGAGTCTGTGTTAGAATTGTTATCCA